>ML818327.1:86820-97655 GCA_009831015.1 Picea engelmannii | reverse complement strand
AAGGCTATCCTAACTACTCTATGATTGTGTAAAGATTAACCCAACATCCAACATTGATGCAATGGCAAGCCAAAGCCAGAACATAATCACAACGTTGGAAACAAGTGAAGAAGAATAAGCTCGTAACACAAGAATAGAACCCCTCCCTCGCCCTTCGACTGGGAAGGAAAACCTGGTAGAGATAGCATTTCCAATGAGCTTAGTGGAAAAAGGAACACCCTAGCAATCCAACCAATTGAAGACATTCAAACAAAAACAAGTAGGGACATCCACAAGGGAACCAACAAAAGAAGAAAGTTGAAATTCCGATAGAGGATTTGTGGACTTCACCTTTTGGAGAACTAGTGACGCAAGACACGACACTAAAAGAAACTGGTCAATTCTAGGAGAACATCAAGGAAATGGAGGTAGTGAAAATTAGGGTGTATATCTTATGTGAAAAAATGACTCCAGTGCAATTAATTGACTAGCAGGAATCCTTCCTCATGGAGACACTAAATCTCAATGAAATCATTGGGTTCCCAGTCCAAAGTGAGTTAATATCTCTTCAAACGAGGAAAATGGATTGAAACTTTTCCAAACCCTCTTTAATTTGAATGTTTTGTTTTCTTAATTCAGTGATGCAACCAATTTTTAAGATGATATTCTTGCAGATCCAACATAGAGGAACTCTATTAATAAAAAAATCTAGTGGAATTGTGAGCAATCGTTCATGGGCATGGCGTTGATCATCTTGAAGTTAGGAGTTCTTTTGTAGTACGACTAGACAAGTAAAGCCGCAATATTTTTTATATCAATATAAACTATCCATTACATGAAAGAAAAAGATAGTAAAATGTATTATAAGCTGCAATATTAGAGTAAAACTATACACCAAATCATGGATGAAAATCCAACTCCTTTTAACCATAGTTAGTTACCATATTACAGATATTGAAAATTATACACCAAATCATAGATGAAAATCCTCCTTTCAACCATAGTCACTGCATTTCAATATGGGCACGAATATGATACAACACAAATAAATTTTACCAAATCATGGGTGAATATCCTACTCCTTTCAATGAGAGTTACCATATTCCAATTGGAAAGAAAAATATTATGTTTTCAATGTGAATATATTTAAAAAAAATTTAAATGCAATTTGTTATATATAGAGAGTGAGATAATTTAATGTAGGTATTTTGATGTTAAATTACAACTAGAGTTTTATATTTTAATTTTATGTATGGAGTTAAGGTAGCCTACTTAAACAAAGTACATGACTTCTTTGCAAGAATCTTAGTGATGATTAGCATAGGATACTAGTTTTCTTTTAGATATAGATTTAGGTTGAAACCACCTTTTGGCCTTGAAAAATGATCTTAAACTGTGTTTGCAAGATCTTGTTTTCATTGGATGTAAGAAAACATGTTAACAACCTAAGGCCTTATTACTACTTAAACTCTCACTTGGTGGAAAAATCCCAACCACAAGTATGAGAGCCTAAAGGAAACTTAGGGTGACCACCATTGTCACCTAACTGAACTAACCTTTCTCTTTTTAGAATAAGAAATGCCTAGCCTAAGGTGGCTTCCCTATGATTAACTAAGCTAAAGTGTTGCAATAGGGACCTTCCAAAAACCAATCTAGGATGATGAGGGCCTAGTACCGATTAGTGAAGGTGAGAAAGATAGTTACGGTAATCTTCATGCAACAATCACCCAAGGCGCAAGTACCCTTATGAAGATGGACACCCTCCAAGGGAGATGAAACAGAGATTATGTGTCTCACTCAAGTACCACAAGTATTTCCCACTTGCAGTCACATGTTTGATGCCCTAGGAAAAATCACTAACTTTACCACTTCACAATCGACGACCGGAGGTAACAGTGGTGGGGCAAGATTCTGTGTATGGGAAGGGAATACAGGACTATGCCCTTGGCCCAAAGCTCTAGATAAAAGTGGTGTCAGCCTAAGGATTTGTCTCTTCAATCCAAAACCCTCATACACACAATAGTCCCACCAAACAAGTGAAGAGGGGAAATACACTTCACTTGTTTAGCTTGGCAGTAGTGCTTGACACATATTAGATGTGCTTTCCCATCAAGCACTTCTTGTTTTTTTTTTTTCCTTGGAAAAAAGCGTAATTTTCATTATGATAATCAAAATTACATTTTGTAGATACACCTCCTGGTGTATTCTTGTGATATAGTAGGTCTACATACTTCATATCGAGTGGTTCTTTCTTCTTCATCCCGTGGGATTTTACATAGTCATTCCCAAGAAATTTGTAATGCTACAGTGTACTAAGTACAATCCTTAGTTTGCATAGTATCCTTCATAGGTTTTGTATCCAAAATCTTGTAAAAATTTTAGACTTTACATTCATTTACAAAAAAGTTCTTTGTTGTTCCTGTTTGTTCGTTTATGAACTCTATGATCTTCCAGTGGCCCATCTACATGTATGTGCTCTTTTTCGAAGCCTTGTCCGCTTCTTTATTCCTTTCCTTGTAGACATGTTGATAGGAAAAGAAGTAAAAAAAATTATGCAGTAATTTTATGTCTTCCACAATATTGGCAAGTCTGATATTATTGCATCTTTGAGTTCCATTTATCCAGTTTATTGCATTTTTTGAGTCTCCAAAAACTGATAACTTTTTGCATTCTTTTTCAAGGGAAAAAACCAAGAGAAGTTTGAGGCTCATTAATTCCGCATAATTATTAGTTCCATTTCCCAATCCAGAAGATAAAGTGAAGAAGTGTGTGTCTGAGAAGTATAGTAAGCCTCCTCTTCCACATGTGTAGTGTTGGGAAGCTCCATCAAAAAATCCCCAAGGTGTGGAGTTTTCTATGTATACTTCTTTTATTACTCTGTTCTTTGATCTTTCTTTTGAAGGAAAGGAAGAGAAAATTGACAAACTGTTTAGTGAGGTTTTCTCAGGAGAAATAGTCGCCTCTTTGAAGATGGTTTCATTTCTTGCTAGCGATACTCCCCAAGTGATCAGTAAAGGGATTAATCTGTATGTTTTGTAAGAGGAGTTTTCCCACCAGTTCTTCTAGGCTTGTTCCAAGGTGTGGCCTTTCCACTGAAAAGGGAATTTCAGAGTGCATGAAACTCCTGCCTAGACCAATTTTAGATAAGTGCATTCAAGAAAGAGATGGTGTGTTGTTTCTCTCTCTCTCTCTCTCTTGCACAGTGGGCATCTGCTTGGTCCAGCAAAATATTTTTTTTGTAAAATATCCCAGGTTGGGGCTTTATTTGAGAGCACAGTTTTGCCTTGGTAGGACCATTGATCTTCTAGATCTTTTTCCACCACCAGACTGGTTCAGCTTCTGAGAGTTCTTGCATTAGCTGTGAATATCCTTCCTTTGGAGTGTAGATACTAGACTCATTTTTGTCCCAAACTAGTTCATCTTCTTGTTCTCTTATCCTGATTTGTGAACGAAAAAGGGCATTTCGATAGTTCTCCAATTATGTTGAATCATCAGTGTTTAAGTTTAGAGTAGAGGCAGTTTTCCACCCTTGAGCCCAAAGGGTAGTGGAGGGCTGGTCAGCAAGTGAGTTTAAGGAGTTCAATCATTTTTTCTTTAAAGTGGCTAGTAGATGATCTGAGAGTAAGTGTTTTCCTTCGCTTCATGTCCAAGGATCAGTCCGTAGCCTTACTCGGAGTTTGTTTCCTACCTTCCAAGCAAGACCACCTTCTATTACAGGGAAAGATTTTATCACTGCCTTCCAAATCGTTGAGGCACCTCTGAGAGTTTTCTGGGTTCATCTGATCCATGACTCCAGGGTGTCTAGTTCAATGTATTTTTTTATGACAACCTTTGTCCAGAGACTATTTGTAGAAAGAAGGCTCCAACCCCCTTTAGTAGCGAAGGCTTTGGAGAAAACATGTATATTTTTTAGGCCCCAACTACCTAAAGATTTTGGGACTGCAATCCTTTTCCATCTTACCCAAGGAGTCACATTTGTATATTGCTTTCCACTCCACATAAATCTAAAAGAGAGTTTTCCAGCTACCTCCAAAGTTCCTTTTGGGATCCATGACAGAGACATCCAAAAGACGGGGATGGCTTCCAATACTGATTTTATTAGTACCAATATGCCATCTCTGGAAAGCCATTTGTGACTCCAAGAACTTAACCTTTTTTGTAATTTCTTCAATATCCAAGACCAATCCTCCTTTCTGTAATCATTTGGTTTCAAAGTGAATCCCAAGTACTTGAGTCCTTCATCAATCGTTTTCTCTTCAAAAGGGAAGATAAGTTTGTATCGATTTTTTTCCAATTCTGAGAGACAAAAGGTGGTGAGAGTAGACTTTCCTTCGTTTATTATCATCCCTGTAGCTTTGGAGAAGAGTTTCAGAGTGTTATTGAGAATGTCAGCTTCCCCTCTAGTTCCTGCAGAGAAGACAAGGAAGTCGTCTAATCAAGCACTTCTTGTTACTCATGAATTTATCTCAATTATTAGTGTTGCAATTTGTGATGAGTAATGAAGCTTAGTTAATTTATTCTTGATTTAATCGATGTTATTTTCAATGCTTGTACCAAAATCATAATTTGAAACCAATATAAGTGGAGTGCAAAATATAAATCAATCAAAGTTATGTACAATGTTTAATAACCTTGCTCAAATGTCAAATACGAGTTAGTGACTCCAAGTGCTTTTTGATCATGATAACCATTAAGTGAATTAATCATATGCCCAGAAATATTGCCCAAGTAGATTTGCAACAATAGATCAAGATGTGTGTTACATTGTAAATTCAATTCTTAAGTGCACCAAGGAAAGCGTCTTAGTGATCATGAACTAACAATTTTATAGATTGCAAACCATTCGAAGATTGATTTTCTTAACCATTCGATGTTAGGTGCTGAAACTGTTGAAAAGTCAACAAGAAACATGTGTCTAATTTACTTTTCCCTTAAATAAATTGGACAATAAATATTAATCTATTATCTTATTATTACTTGAAATAATTAACTGAAATGGCAAATCAGTTAACTATGGGAAATTCGAGTTCAAAGGTTGGCTGATAAGACATGGAAGTGACTTGAAGTTGTAACAGAGTTATAAGTGTAGTTATGAGAGTTGTGAAGTAGTTTAACTCATTTAAGTGAGTTAAGCCCAGTTGTACTAGTTGTAACTAAACTTGCACTTGTGAGAGTTCAGTAAATTAATTATTAATTAATTCACAATCAGTGAACTCACATGCAACTGAAGATTCACCACGGTTAACTACATGCATGTCAGATCCAGTGGAGACCTATTTGATATAACAGGTGAAAGTGACAGTTTGGCTATCTATTGTGATTTGAGTGAAGTGCACTCATGCAATCACACATGCAGTGGATATGCTCATGAGCATGTGCAAACTAAGTAATTTGAATTCATTGTGAGAATTCTAATTGCAGGGATTGTGTAGAGGAGGCAGACTGTCTGGAGACAGAAATTGGCACATGTATTTGCTGAGTTTTGTATGACAGTGTGAGACGATTGTATTGTACTGAGAGCTCTTGGATTAGAATTTTGTATGAGATTGTTTCATGATCCATGATATGCATAATATATGATAGTGGATCTTTTAGCTTTACGCTTTCCCGATAAAACTTTTGTGTTATTTGTTCTTGATATTTCACTTTGTGATCGTGGTTTAAATTTCTGCAAGAATATTAGTAGAATCGATTATGTATTTAACAGTGGCATATAATTGTTAGATCAGGAGAATCGCAGGAAATACATTAATTGTATTGAAATTTTTACATGGTATCAGAGCCATGGAGCCAGGGAAGTGAGGTGCGAAAATAATAGTATTTTCGCAGGTCCTGTCTCTGGCAGGGTTCAAACCTTAGTACTGAAAACTACACATATTTCTGAGAGCAAAAATTCTCACACCCTACTCAAAGGAGAGGTGCGAACCTCCCTTAGGATTTTCGCACGCTGCTTAAAGGAGAGGTGCGAACCTCCCTCACCCCACAGTGCATTACAGTGCGAACTCTCTCATAAAGTTCACAGGCTATACACAGGTGAGGTGCGAACATCCCTCAGGCTAGTAACTGGTCAGGTGCGAACCTCCCAGGGAAAGAAGGATTGTAGCAGTTGAGTTTGTGGTTGGATAAAATTCGGATTTGCAGAAGGACTTTCTTGGTGCTACAGTTGATTCAAGATCGAAATGGATTTCAATGGATTGAGGTTGGAGTATGCACTCGAGGGAAACTCGAACTACATTGCTTGGAAAAACAGGATGGAAGCAGTACTCGAAGACAATGGCTTGAAGGAATACATTGACAAAGATGTTCCTAAGACGGATGCGACAGAGACTGCAAATCTTGATGCATGTCAAAAGAAAGTGGCAAAGGCGAGGAGGATTCTGTTGGAGGGAGTACGAGACCACATTGTCTCAAGTCTCCATGGGAAAGCCACACCACATGCAATGTGGAAGGTTTTGACGGATCTGTTCCAAAATTGCAGCGACCATAGGAAATTGGCGCTCAAAGATAAACTCAGGAAGATCAAGATGGAGAAGGGCGACTCCATTCCAAAATATCTCACGAAGTTTGTCCAATGTCGGGATGAGCTTGGAAGTGTGGGAATAACAGTTGTTACTGATGATTTTGTGAGCTTGGCTCTCCTAGGACTTCCCAAGAGTTGGCACAGTTATCAAGACTCTCTCAATGGAAGGGAAAAAATGCTAGATTGGGAACGACTATGGTCGGATCTAGTGCAGGAGGAGTTCAGATGGAACACCAGAGATGGATCTTCATCAAAGCGTGATGATGAAGAGGATTGTGCTTTGACTGCCAAGGCAAGGAAAGGGAAAGGGAAGAAATTCCATTCAAAATCTGAGTCTAAAGTCAAGAAGCTGGATTTGTCCAAAGTGAAGTGTTTTCACTGTCACGAACATGGGCATCTTGCTACTAACTGTCCGCAGAAGAGGAAGAACAAGACGGTTGTTGGAGCTGCAACTGGTGAGGCTCTTGTCTTGCAATTTGAACTTGACTTCTCTTTGATCGCATGCATGGCTTCAAGTGCATCGAGATCGATGTGGTATTTGGATAGTGGCGCTTCCTACCACATGACAGGAGATAAAGAATCTTTCAGTGACTTGGAGGAGAAAGATCTCAGAATGCATATTGAGATGGGCGACGATGGACGATACAGTGCGACTGGTATTGGTACCATTACCTTTCAGAGGGAGTTAGGTAAACCATTTCAATTGAAAAATGTTATGCATGTTCCAGGTCTGAAGAAAAACCTGGTCTCAGTTGCAATGTTGGAGGACAAAGGCTATGATGTTACTTTTAGCGGTGGAAAAGCCTGCCTGCGACATAAAGCAACGGTCAAGTCAAGAAGATAGGGATTCAAGTTAAGAATCTCTACATGTTGGAGGTAGATGGATGCGGTGCAATGATGGGCAAGGCAGAAAAAGTGGTGAGTCGGGATGTGGGCAAATTATGGCACAGGCGATTGGGCCATCTTCATCATGGAGACTTGAAAATCATGCATCAAATATCTATTGGACTTCCAATGGGAACACTTGCTTAGTTAGATCAGTGCAAGGGGTGCACCCTGGGGAAGTATGTAAAGTCCACCTTTCATGAAAAGGAGAACCGTGCTTCGGTGATCCTGGAGAGAATTCACACAGACGTGTGTGGACCATTCTCGGTTGCTTCAACAACAAAACATAGGTATTATGTTATTTTTGTTGATGACTTTTCTCGTAAATGTTGGATATTCTTCATGTAGAAGAAGGATCAAACATTCTCAAAGTTCTGTGAGTTTAAAGCATTGATGGAGAAAGAGTCAGGGAAGCAAGTGAAGACTCTAAGGAGCGATAATGGTGGAGAATACACCTCTAACGAATTCAAAGACTTCTGTAGCAGAGAAGGAATTCGAAGAGAACTCATAGCGCCTCATAACCCACAACAAAATGGGGTCGCGGAGAGAAAGAACAGAACGATCGTGGGTGCAACACGAGCGATGTTGCATGATCAGGGCCTACCAATGCATTTGTGGGTAGAAGCATGCAATACTACGGTTTATATGCAGAATCGTTGTCCTAATAGAATACTTGGCATGAGTACACCTGAAGAAGCTTTCACTGGTAAGAAACCTGATGTTTCTCATTTTAAATTTTTTGGCTCATCTGTTTATGTGCATGTGACCAAGGATGCCAGGAAGAAGATGGAACTGACTGCTGAAGTTGGGATATTTGTGGGGTACACAGAAACACCCCATAATTATCGTGTGTATTTGTTGAACAGTAAGATGACTGTTATGCAATGGGATATAAAATTTGATGAGGGGAAATCCATGTGGTTGTCGCTTGAGAGGGAGCTAGACTTGCATGCAGAGGAGGAACTGTTGGTTCCCAAAGATGAGTCTCAAGATGTGGATCAACCACATGAGGAGGTTCATGGAGTGGAGGAAACCATTCAAGCAGAGCCATCCATCAGAAATGGCAGAAAGCGCACCACGGAAGCTGACAGATTGAGACTAGATGCTGCACAGAATGTAGGAGCCCCTACTTCATAGCGCAGACAGAGACAGTCTCATGATCGATTTGCTGGATACATGGCTCTCATGAGCAAATGTATTGTGACTGAACCATAATTCTTTCAGGAAGCAGTGCATGATCCCACTTGGGTTGATGTTATGGTAGAGGAGTATGACTCCATTGTCAAAAACAGTGCATGGGAAATTGTCCCAAGACCGGTCGACAAATCAGTGGTAGGTTCTAGATGGATCTACAAGGTAAAGCAAGCTACTGATGGGAGTGTGGAGAAATACAAAGCCAGGTTTGTGGCCCGAGGCTTCTCACAGATCAAGGGGATAGATTATGATGAGACATTTGCATCTGTCGCAAGGTACTCTTCCATAAGATCCATCCTTGCACTCTTAGCGCAGATGGGTTGGTGCATTCATCAGATGGATGTAAAAACTGTGTTCCTCAATGGGATTATTGAGGAAGAAGTGTACATTGAACAACCAGAAGGTTTTGAGACCTTTGACAGGGATTCACATGTGTGCAGACTCAAGAGAGCACTGTATGGGCTGAAGCAAGCACCACGTGCTTGGTACACTCGGATAGACAGCTATTTCACTGGATTGGGCTTCACCAAAAGTGAAGCGGATGCAAACCTATACCAAATTTTGGTGGAGGGCAATCTCTTAATCATTGTGCTTTATGTTGATGATTTAATACTGACGAGTGATGAGTAGCTGATACACTCATTCAAGGATGACCTCGCAAAGGAGTTCGAGATGAAGGATTTGGGCCTTCTTCATTATTTCCTTGGATTGGAAATATGGCAGCAATATGGTGAACTTTTTGTGTCTCAAGGCAAGTATGCAAGGGAGATACTGGGTAAGTTTCACATGGAAGGCTGCAAACCCATGGATACTCCTCTTCCAGGAAACTGGAGGAAAGAGGATGCTACTTATCGAAAGGTAGTGGATGCTATTGTCTATCGATAGTTAGTAGGTTCGCTAATGTATTTAGTGAATACGAGACCGAACATTTGCTATGCAGTTAACCAACTAAGTCAAGTGATGGTTAAGCCTACCAAACTCTTTTGGAAGGCGGGTAAGCATGTCCTGAGATATCTGAAGGGCACATATGAGTATGGATTATGGTACAGATAGACGGATGAGGTGAAGTTGCATGGCTTCACGGATGCAGATTGGGCGGGCAGCCCAACGGACAGAAAGAGCACATAAGGGCGGATCTTTAGTATCAGATCTACAGTTGTTTCTTGGTATAGAAAGAAACAAAGATCTATGGCACTTAGTTCAGCGAAAGAGGAATACATGGCAGCGAGTCAAGCTGCATGTGAGGCTATCTAGATGAGAAAGATCTTGGTTGGTTTGTTTGGTTCTCATTTAGATCCGACAGTGATTCATTGTGATAATCAAAGTTGCATTAAACTCTCGATTAATCCTGTGTTTCATGACAAATATAAGCATATAGATATCCGGTATCATCATCTCAGAGATTGTGTGCAGGGAAAGATCATGTTGCTTCAATACATTCCTATGGAAGATCAGGATGCAGACATTCCGATGAAGGTGTTCACCAAGAGCAAATTCGAATATCATAGAGACAGGATTGGGGTGAAGGATAATCCCTTTCTTGTTGAGAGGGAATGTTGAAAAGTCAACAAGAAACATGTGTCTAATTTACTTTTCCCTTAAATAAATTGGACAATAAATATTAATCTATTATCTCATAATTACTTGAAATAATTAATTGAAATGGAAAATCAGTTAACTATGGGAAATTTGAGTTCAAAGGTTGACTGATAAGACATGGAGGTGACTTGAAGTTGTAACAGAGTTATAAGTGTAGTTATGAGAGTTGTGAAATAGTTTAACTCAGTTAAGTGAGTTAAGCACAGTTGTACTAGTTGTAACTAAACTTGCATTGGTGAGAGTTCAGTAAATTAATTGTTAATTAATTCACAATCAGTGAACTCACATGCAACTGAAGATTCACCACGGTTAACTACATGCATGCCAGATCCAGTGGAGACCTATTTGAGATAATAGGTGAAATGGACAGTTTCGCTATCAGTTGTGATTTGAGTGAAGTGCACTCATGCAATCACACATGCAGTGGATATGCTCATGAGCATGTGCAAACTAAGTAATTTGAATTCATTGTGAGAATTCTAATTGCAGGGATTGTGCAGAGGAGGTAGGTTGTCTGGAGACAGAAATTGGCACATGTATTTGTTGAGTTTTGTATGACAGTGTGAGACGATTGTATTGTACTGAGAGCTCTTGGATTAGAGTTTTGTATGAGATTGTTTCATGATCCATGATATACATAATATATGATAGTGGGGTT
>ML818327.1:60099-86295 GCA_009831015.1 Picea engelmannii | reverse complement strand
AAGAGCAGAAAATTAGAATTAAGTTGATTTCATTTGAACATGTGAATTATAATTAGTCTTGAAACCATGAAAGAGATTTGCATAGGAAATGGAATATGAACACAAACTTGTTTACATCAAGATTCTTAGTGCACTATATATGAATTTACTTATCAAATACTTGATTTCTATAATTATAACATTATGAACAAGGAGTTAAATATTAGCAAATTGAATATAATTAAGCATATCCACATTAATTTGCCTCTTTACAGAATATGTGTGATTGTGTGATTCTGTAGATCTATTTTTCAATGTTAACTTAATGTGTCATTAGATCCAAGTGAGAGATTATCTTTAGAACATGTAAATCATTAGCAAACTTAGAGCAAGTTTCAGAAATTTAGCACTAAATCAAAAGTTGCTCTTTAATGTAGAAATTGTTTGTTAGATCTCATTGGGAAATCAAATTCAATTAAATCAATAGATCTAAACTAAATCCTTTTGTTCATAAATCAAAATCAACAAAAACATAGTGGGTTAGATGAAGCAAATATCCAAATATTTAGCAAATAGATTGAAAAATTGCTTCAAAGATAAGTCAATTTTGTAGATAGGTGAAATAAAGGGAAATCAAATTAATATAACAATCTGATCTGAAGCTTTATTACTTTTAAAAAAAAGGAAAATTCAAATTGCTAAAAACAAACTTAAAGAACGAAATTTTGAAATTTGTGGCTGAGAAAAGAAGTAGATTATTGCCTAAACTATCCCAGGGGCTATGGGTTCAAGTGCAAGGCTCAAGCAACCAAAAAGTATTTTCTTCTAAGAAACCCAAGGATATTATTGTTGGTTGTGGAGCCTGATTATCTTCCTGATTCAGAGGTCTTTTGTTTTCAGTCGTGTTTATACCCCATGAAGTATTTACACCCCAGAAGTATGCACACTATTCCACGCGGGGGAGTGTAGAGGGGGGTTACCCCCTCTATGGGGTTCGGGGGCGAAGCCCCTGAAGGAAAAATTGCCTTGTAAATGTATATTGTAATTGCATTGTAAATCTGGACCGTTCATTATAAGGTCGCAAATCTAATGGTAGAAATTATGTTAGGGTTTTTTTCCCTATAAGGCAACCCTCTGTTATGAGGGAAATGTATTGCGGCTATGCATTATGGTGAATATTGTATTATGAGATAGGACTCTGTGAGATAAAGAAGAGGAAGTTACAACGGGTTTACTGTAGGTTGTATCCCTTCATTTGCTGGATAATAATAAAGGAAGGACCTGGCAATTTCTTTAGTGGACGTAGCCCACATTGGGTGAACCACGTAAATCTATGTCTCTATTGTATGGTGTATCTTTTCTGTTTTGTTTCCGCATTTGTTTTATTTTATTGCTCCACGGTCCTGTTTTTCTAACAATTATGGCTTGAAAAATCAAGCTATAAACAACACTAAACTTTGAAGAAAACTAGTCGCGAGGATAAAAAGGACCGGACTCGCGCAAGGATCTCTACATCCTACCAATCCAAGAGTGTTTTTTTTTTTAAATCTAAAGAAAATAAATTATGCTCTACTCACTAGGACAATTAAGCATATAATTTCAGATCTTGTAAAGACGAAAAATTAAATGATTGCATCCTCCAAAGTGGCAAGGTCAACTCATTTTGGTTCCTAGCTTGATGGTGTCTTCTACATTTGCAAACAAATCTTCAATATGTTTAAAGAAAATTTCTTCCACATATAAATGGTTGTACAAGCTCAATCGTACATGTTAGCGTCGGAAGTCACTCCTGGATTGCTTGCAGAAGTAGATCCCAACGCCCATCAGTTTTTATGTCACGGTTTGATAAAAGGGCGATCAAATGGGCAGACACTCAAGGAGATATCACTCTAACTCGGGGACTGGATCTGGTATGCAAAGAACAAAGGAGGTATGGAATCCTAACTTCAGCCAGTGGGTTGATTAAAAGATGAGCAGGTGGAAGACTTAGTAAGAAAGGTGAACAAACAACTCTGGGCAACAAGCTTACAGCGGTTTGTAGGGGAAAAACTCTAAACACAGGATCCTCCCGGTTCAGGGCTTCAAGAAACTGAAAGGGGACTTGACTGGATCCCCCAATTCCAAGTCACTCAGCGTTGGGAAAATCACAAGAACTGATTAGAGACAGTGCAACTATTACAGTGATCCATGACAACATCATCCTATAATAGCTACAGCTCGACTGGATCCTCCAATTCCGAGTTGCTCTAACACAGTGTAAACAAAGACATGAAAGAAACTGGCATTCATAAGGAAAGAAGTCTCAAAAGTCCATACATAACCAGAGTATCAGTGCTTCATTAAAGATTTACAATCGGGAGCTCTGCTCAACCATCGATCCCTACAAAATATCAAAACTAAGTATATATACTCCTTAAACATTTGCCCAACAGAGGCGTCTTAGACTTTCAGGATGGGGTGTCTCTTCAATCAAATATGGCCTACACTCCTCTGTCATACGCCACCTTAACTCTGCATGGATCATGCTAAGGGGTAGTTGAGCCCTTAAATGCCGAATTAGCGTGCGCAGACTTCCCTAGTGAGTTGAGGACATCGGCATGGCTTCTGTGGGAAAACCAGTACAGAGGACCATCTCGGGCAGGCTTCCTGCCGGGACATCCATACCTTGCAATTAATGAGTGAGGCGAGGTTTCAACCACCTTCTCTCTTCTTCATTCACTCTGAGTAGTTATCAGGATGGATATCAAGTTGAACTGGCACCTGGAGAACACAGTGATCCCATCTGCAGCTAAACCTAGCGCTTCGGCCTTTTGCGTAGTTCTTTCTATCACCCCCAAGTGACCACGGGTTGTGACCTTGTGCCTATTTTCAAATGAGCTTTCGGCACTTCGCGTCTCGCAGCTGGGAGGAGCTAGTCTTCGATCTTCAAAGTTGCGAGGGGCGAGGAGGTGAGAAGCCTAATCGTGCACCACGTGTCCCTCTGGATGGACGACCTTGATCATCTCGGCAATACTGTGGGCCCGGGTCCTGGACGCCTTCAGCACCTTGCGTCTCGCGACTGGGAGGAGCTGGTCTTCGATCTTCAGAGTTGCGAGGGGTGAGGAGGCGAGAAGCCTAATCGCGCACCACGTGTCCCTCTGGATGGACGGCCTTGATCATCTCGACAATATTGTGGGCCCGGGTCTTGGACGCCTTCGGCACCTTGCGTCTCGCGGCTGGGAGGAGCTGGTCTTCGATCTTCAAAGTTGCGAGGGGCGAGGAGGCGAGAAGCTTAATCGCGCACCACGTGTCCCTCTGGATGGACGACCTTGATCATCTCGGCAATACTGTGGGCTCTTTTTATTGTCGGTGCCCTCCACACGTAATCGTCGGCTAGGGCTTAAGTGCTAGCGCTTCTCGCAACTCGCGACCTCGCGAGTTGGAGTGTCGAACCTTGGCACCCTCCCTCAACGAAATTCCGAGAGGCGATGGCTCTTTTCCTTTCCACAATTCTCGCGACTCCCGATCTCGCGCAACCAAAGGATATGGTCCGCCCTCCGAACTCACAAACCCTGAGTTCAAGAAATGAACTCACGCATCAACTGATCGCGATCAACGGCCCCCATTACTTAGCGAGTTCTCCACGGAGACCTCTGACCGTTCACCTCTTTAAAACTTCTGCGCTATGCTTGGCGTGACTCGGTTGTCTGCAATTACCCACTGACCGTTGATCTGCTTCGCAAAAAAGACCCTGGATGCTGCCGACGACACTTTGCCCGCTCGCTTGACCTGCTACTTGGAAAAACAGGGATTCTCCTGTGCTGCGCTTGATTATTTCGTGCAACTTGCAGAATCAAATGCTCTCAAGCCCATGACAAGAATTATCGCTAACAGTACATAACCCTTAACAATATTCTAGCAACAAGTCTCTATTCCAATGATATTTAGCCAACATACAATGAAGAGAAGGGCTCTTTATATAGATGAAGAGCTCAAAAACCTCCTAATAAAACAATAATATGCATCTAACCAACTATCCTCAAAATAACAAATGTTTCAACTAATTGAGGAGGATAGAGTCAAACAATGATCAAATATCGTGGATTAGAGACCACATGTGTAATGGATAAAATAGTCATCTCCTCAAGTGGACACCCTCCGTCAAAATAGTAAATGGATGAAATCAAAACACAACAAACTCCTTTCTTAGGGAGGTTGACCCAGTCAATAACTAACAAACCCCCTCAAAATAGTCAAGATTTCCTCAAAATCACGTGCAAGGCTCAAAGAAGAGGTGCACTTATCAAAAACATTCCCCAATCAAGGTGTAACTAACCACAAGTGTAAGGGTCCCCGAGGTGTAGGACATTTGATGACGGAGTGTGTTGTTAAGGCACTCTGTGATGTTAAGTCATCGGTTCGAAACCTGCGGGGACAAAAAATTTAGCCATGCTAAGGTTTGGTGTGGCTTAGGTCGGGTGCGACCCCCATGTGATTTTGATGGCTTAGATTCCCCTGAGTCATGGTTTCTCAAGCCACGGGCTAGTCCCGCAAGTCACAGACAAACTAGCAAACAAAAAAAAAACACGAGTCTGAGGAAAAGAGGGCCTAAAATAAGTGCAACCCTCAAGATGCTCATGAAATCATCTCACGCGTGTAAATAGGTCAAAGAGTAGTGTGCTTTGACAACCAAGTAACCACTTCAAAACCAACTCATACATGTGTATAAAGAGGACGCTCTCCAAGATAATGGTGTAATCCATTGTAACAAACTCAAACTAACCCCAACTAACAATGCACATGTCAACAAGTGTGCTAGGAAAGAGGGTGTTCCATCATGAATACCCCATCCAACTCACAACAACCATCACATATGTGAAACCATGTTAGAGAAGAGGTGTTCCCTATTCGCATGCTCCATGTCCTGACAAGTGTACAAATGATAACGTGGAACTTTTGTCACACTATCCAATGCATTGTCACAGACCCCAATGCAATGATACATATTTGATGCAGGGATTTTCCGAGGGTCATAACTTTTGACTCGGTTATTCATTTGGGCTGAAATTTTACAAGAAGTTGCACCTCAAAGAGTTCACTTCTGTGTCGATTTCATTTTTAAGATCAAACATTATTTCAACACTTTTCTAGGGACAAATTCCTTCATATAAGGCCTCAAATTGGGGTTTTAGTGTTTTTACGGGAATTTTTAATTAGCATTTATCTCTTAGATTATGAACTTAATTAGAAAAGCAAGTTAACAAATAATGTTGCTCTAGTTAGCTCTTGGTTATTGGTCAGTTTCATAGTCATGCGAGAATTTCCTAAAATTAGATTTTTTTTTCTAAAATTAGTTGTTTTCGAAAATCTCAGATAATAGTTATAAGGGATTGAAATTTCATTGTAATAGTTAGGATGGAGAAGGAATAAAAGAGAGTTATTTTCCATTCTCATTTGTTTGCATGGTTTTTAGATCTTGTGAATGAATCTTAGTTTATTGGATACATCATCTGGTATCAGAGCAGGAAGATGGCCAAGAGAGGAAGAGGAAGAGCAGGTCTTTCTCAGATGCGCAGAGATATGAAAAACCTCCAGCAGATCTTACAAGCATGTTGGCTAGTCAGAGAATAATACAAAGCAGTGTCTAATGAGGAGATAGACCAAGGAGATGTAGATCAACATATAGAACATGAAGAAGAACAATCAGAGTGCATGACTTTTGAAGAAAGGATACTCAGGGCACTAGAAGGGAGAAATGATAGCATCAAGATGGAAGTTTCAGAATATGCAGGGAATCTTAAACTAGAGGAGTTAATAGATTGGTTGAATGCCATGGGAAAAAAATTGAATGGAAACCTATGTCAGAGGAAAAGAAGGTGAAATTTGCATGCACCAAGTTGAAGGGTCACGTCGTGATCTAGTGGGATCATGTGCAGAAAGACAGAGAAAAAAAAGGAAAAGATAAAATTAGGACCTGGAGCATGATGGAAAAAAATTGCAAGCAATGTTTTTCCCTCTATACTATGCCCAGACCCTTTTTCGTAGATTTCAGAACTTGAAGCAAAACATGTCCACCGTGGAGGAACTCACAAACGAGTTTTATTAGTTGTCCATGTGTGTGGATCACCAGGAAACTGATGAGCAATTGGTTGCAAGGTATGTGATTTGTTTAAAATTTTCTATTCAAGATCAACTAAGCATGCATAGGGTTCACAACGTGGAACATGCATACCAATTAGCCTTAAAGGCCGAGGAAAATCTAAACCGACAATTTTCTCAAAGGAATAGAAGAGCAAGGAGGGGCACATCGTTTGCCTCACAAGGTGGTTTTAACTATGGCAGAGGCGAATCATCCCAAGGAACTAAGAAAGCAAAAGATACTCGACAAGGTAACCTGAATCAACCATGAAGAAGAGGATTCCGTAGGGGTATAGGTTACGGTGGTGGCAGAGGAGGACCTTATGTGTGTTTCAGGTGTGGTGTAGAGGGTCATCGAGCATTTGAATGCCCAAATTATAACATTCAAGAGCCTAAGCAAGGACAACAACCTTGTTTGAACTTGGTCCAAGCTGAGAATGAAGAAAGAGGAGTTGAATCTGAAGTCTTGCCTGATATAGGGGAGAGTCTCATGATATGGAGGTCAATGGTGATTCCCAAAAAAGAACAAAGGCAGAGTAGCAGCAATGAAGATTCTTGGTTTCAGACAAATATTTTTCAAACCAGATGCACTTCTGGGAGAAAGGTATGTCAAGTTATTGTTGATAGTGGCAATTGTGAGAATATGGTTTCCAAAGTGAAGGTAGATAAGTTGAAATTATGTTGTGAAACACATCCCCATCCTGACTGAATTGCATGGTTCAAAAAGGGAAATGAAGTCACCATTAATAAAAGATTTTTGATCAAGTTTTCCATCGGTAAGACTTATAAAGATGAAGTATGGTGTGATGTCATTTTGATGGATGCATGTCATCTGTTATTGGGGAGGCCTTGGCAATATGACATAAAAGTCATGCATGATGGGGGAAAGAATACCTACACCTTTTGGGAGGATGGATCGAAAGTCATCTTATTACCCCTTAAGGATGAGGGAAAAACTGAGAATATATTGTTAGAAAGAGAGATTGTTAAGGAAAATAAGCCAACATGATTTTGTTATGCATTAGTAGTACAAAAAGGAGTCGTGCAAGATGTACCAATTCCTACTGAAGTGGCCAAGTTACTAGAAGAATATGTTGATGTTATCCCTAAAGAACTACTTGATGGTCTTCCACCAAAGAGGGATATTCAACATCACATTGATCTAATCCCAGGATCATATTTACCTAATCAGGAAGCCTATAGGATGAGTCTTACACAACATGCAGAGCTCAACTGGCAAGTGACAAAAATTATAAAGAAAGGTTTGGTAAGTGAAAGCATGAATCCATGTGTTGTATCAACATTGTTGACTCCAAAAAAGGATAATACATGGAGGATGTGCATAGATAGAAAAGAAATCAATAAATTTACCATCAAATATTGGTTTCCTATACCGCGCTTGGACGACATGATGGATGTGCTAGTTGGAGCTAAATATTTTAGTAAGATTGATTTGCGAAGTGGATATCGCCATATCTAGATTCGTGAAGGGGATGAATGGAAAATTTCCTTCAAGACCATGGATGGACTATATGAATGGAGGTGATGCCATTTGGGTTGTCCAATGCACCTAGTGATTTCATGTGGTTGATGAATACTATGCTTCGACATTATATTGGTAAGTTTGTTGTCATTTATTTTGATGACATCATAGTTTTCAGTAACAACAAAGAAGATCACTTGCAGCATTTAAAAAATATATTGGATGCATTGAGAAAACATCAACTTCATGCAAACCTGAAGAAATGTAGGTTCCTACAAGAAAGTTTGGTATTTCTTGGTTTTTTCATCTCGGTAGAAGGATTCGAGATGGATTCAGAGAAGGTCAAAGGAATTTTGGAGTGGCCTAGTCCTAGGAGCATAACAAAGGTAAGAAGTTCTCATGGGTTGGCCACCTTTTACTGAAAATTTATTTGAAATTTTAGCAGTATTGTAGCACCCATAACAGATTGCACCTAAGGCACGACATTCATGTGGACCAATGAAGCCGAGGAAAGTTTTAAGTTTCTAAAGAAGAAGGTAATTGAGACACCCATATTAGCCTTACTAGATTTTGATAAAGTGTTTGAGGTAGATTGTGATTCTTCACATGTAGGCATTAGAGTTGTACTTATCCAAGCAGGTAGACCAATTGCATTCTTTAGTGAAAATTTGAATGAGGTAAGAAAGAACTACTCCACATATGATGTAGAATTTTATGCAATTGTGCAAGCATTACGACATTGGAGGCAATATTTAGTTCCAAAAGAGTTTGTGTTATTTACTGATCAAGGTGCATTAAAATATGTAAACACCCAAAAGAAATTGAACAACAGACATGCAAAATGGGTCTCTTTCTTACAAGGCTACACCTTTGTTCTGAAGCACAAATCAAGACGATAGAATCAAGTTGTAGATGCTTTGAGTCGGCGCATTGTTCTTTTGACAACCATGGAAAATCAAGTAATTAGGTTTGCTGCATTTAAGGATCTCTATGCGTCTAATAATGATTTTTGGGAGATTGTGGAACATTTGAAGAATCCAGTCGTTGGGAACATGGATCTTAATCAGGGTGAATATTTTATGCAAGATGGATACCTCTTCAAAGGAAAAAAACTATGCATTCCAATTGGTTCAATGAGGGAAAACATTATCAAATACCTTCACATTAGTGGTTTGGCAGGACATTTTGGAAAGGATAAGATGCTATCCTTAATCGAAAATAAGTATTACTAGCCGAAGATGAAAAAGGAAAAAACCAGGTATGTGGCACGGTGTAGGATTTGTCAAATGGCTAAAGGACACTCTCAGAACACAAGGTTTTTTCTAATTTGTATGTATTCCATGGGGACAATATAGGTTATGACAGTGAGGCAAAGGTGGATAGGCAACAAGCCATTCTGAGTAAGAAAAAGGAAAAGAATGTGCACATTTTCGATAAGAAGACCCTTCATACTCGGCAAGGCCAATACAACTGATATATGGTCCAGTGGGAAGGCATAGCACCAATAGAGAGTACATGGATTACATAGGGGAAATTTCTTAACCTAGATCCCATGAAGTGGCAACAGTTTAAAGACAGTAACTTGTAGGAGTTGTGTTCTTTTCAACTAGAGGAGAATGATGCAGGGATTTTCCAAGGGTCATAACTTTTGACTCGGTTGTCCGTTTGGGCTGAAATTTTACAGGAAGTTGCATCTTGAAGAGTTTATTACTGTTTTGATCTAACCCTTTAGATCAGACATCGTTTTGACACTTTTTTGGGGCCAAATTCCTTCATATAAGTCCTCAAATTGGGGTTTTAGTGTTTTTACGAGAATTTTTAAAATTTTAATTATCATCTCTCTTAGATTATGAACTTAATCGGAAAAGTGAGTTGACAAATAGTGCCACTCTAGGTAGCTCTTAGCTATTGGTCAGTTTCAGAGTCATGCGAGAATTTCCTAAAATTAGTTGTTTTTCAAAAATTAGTTGTTTTCGAAAATCTCATATAGTAGTTATAAGGGGTTGAACTTCCATTGTAATAGTTAGGATGGAGAAGGAATAAAAGAGAGTTATTTTCCATTCTCGTGTGTTTGCATGTTTTTTAGATCTTGTGAATGAATCTCAGTTTATTGGCTACATCAATATCCCATTGAATATACACATATCTTAATGTAAATACAAAAATACCAATGTAGTGTTACAGATCTCAATGAAAATATACAAGTCCATATGCTAGTACATGAATCCAAAGGTAGCATCATGGATCCCAATCCAAATACACAAATATTGAGGCATGGTACATAGATCCCAAGGAATATATGTGACACCCAATGCAAGGTGTTCAGTCATAGTGATGAATCAAGCCCCATTATACAAGTCATTTAATGATGCACACCAAGTGATATCTTCTAGAAAAATTATAACATTAGTTTAATTTCATAACTTGCCTAAGTTTTACCATGGTGGACAACCTTAACCTCTATTAAATGTGACAACTATTATGACCAAAAGTGTTTCCTATATCACTAAGTTAGAAGTAGGTGCTAATGTAGATGATATGTGAAAGGGGAAAATGAAACTTCATGTATTGACTCTCATAGTCATGTATAATGATGTAGAGGTTTTCTCTTACTAGCTTTCAAGAGCTACAAGTCTTTATTTCTTCTACATTTGAGCCTTTGAAAGGAAACATTTAGCTTTGAGTTACCACTTCTTTGACAATGTTTCTTACTACCATTTTTTCTGTCTTTTTTTTTGTTTTTTATTTATTTATTTTATTTTCTTAGTCACTTTCTTTAGATATTCATTGTTAAGCATGGGACTATGAGCATTGGCCTCATAGTGAGGTGACATAACTTAAGCTTTATTATTTTTGGGTTTTTATTTTTCATTGCTCTTCACCTCCAACCTTTTTGGATTTATTTGACTTTGGGATTCTATAAATGGGGTCTTTTTTGTTTTGCATAGATCTTTTTGAATGACATATGACGAGTCAACCATGAACGAGAAAGATGATGAATGGTATGGAAGTAAATGGAAAAGATGAAAAGTGTTAAATATGGTTTGGGATGTGAAAGATGTTACATCCACTAGATCGTTAGTAATAGAACTTGACTCAAGAGACAACCTCACTTATTTAAAGTAAAATTATGTCCCTTGTGGTATGATGAGGCAGGAAATAAAATTGTAATTGTTATAATGTGTTATTAGAGCACACCTAATTTTTACCGCAATCGTAACCAAATAAGAAACTATCACACTATGTCTAAGCAAAAAATCCATACATGAAACCATAGAAAAGCAATTGAAATGAAGCAATTAACCAGAGTACCATGATCATGTGCATGAAAGTATAGTGTACTGTAATGTCCCTTTCCAAATAGGAGTTCCAAAGAGGAGGCTTAATGGTCTAAACCTCCCCATTAGACTATAGCCAGGGCCAGAAAAAGGGGAAAACAGGGTTACTAGAGGTCACTCCAGTCAAAGGTGTTATGTTCGGAAAGTGACATTGAGCTAAAAGTGGTTAAAAGTGCTTTTAAGCCATTATGAGCTAAAAATAGAACATACGAGCTAAATTTGGAAGTCAACAATGAATTAGGGTTTCAATAATGAATTAGGGTTTAGAAAATCTATAAGAGAAGGGTCAGCGACCTAATTCAGGAGGATGCAGATTATGACTTGTCATTGAGAAGAGAGGCACATCTCAGGAGGATATTTAAGTGGATTCCAGGAGGAAGACACCAATTGGTTGATTTCAGTGTTGAGAGACACACCCTAGTCACCGGGAAGATCACACAGGTCTTCCATCATTCTTCAGCAACAGTTACAGAGGGTCCAACCGTAAGGGTGCACTTATCCAGGGCGAGGGCACAACTTCTGAGGATGTTCAATTGATCGACTTGTCCCATCCATAGAGAGTTCAAAGATTCACCTCTGACCCAGTTGAGAGGAAGGCAAGGCGCATATTTCACCTGGTTCCTCGTTAGATCCCGATGGAGGAATCATCTGGGACGCATTTTTTAGACTTGGGAGTGCAACACTTTTTGCGGACACATTCATGGTTCCTGAGTGATCATCAGATCATATCTAGGGAAACCCTTCCGACCCATTTACCAGTAGGCCAAGGAGATCATTTTGATATACATCTCGGTCGATTCTAACAATGGAACCACTAGGGTGCAATTTTCCAGTGAGAGAGGGGTGCATTCCCCCAGGGGGATCCATCCAAGGTCCAGACCCACCAGCAGAGGGGTCGGTTAGTCACCAGGACTGAGAGCTAGACCAAGGCGCACCATTTGGGCAATTTCCAGACCATTCCGAGAGGTATAGCCACTAGGGAAAAATTTCTGGACTTTCAACAGTTATCGTGCGAGTTGCCATAGTTCTAGCTCATCCTTTGATCCCATAGTGCTCATCTATTATCGGGAATTATCGTTTAGTTTGCTTATTATATTCCGACTAAGATCATTTTTTCTTTTGATCTAGCCGAGTGATTCATTTTATTCAACAACATTCGACATCTGTACTCTACAAAGATATCATAATATAAACTTTGCAGTCCTTTGTCGCATTTGTTATTTGTATGATCATTTATATGACGTAAACAATTAATCCTACACACACACTAGTAGCATTTCCTAGACAACCCAAGTCAGGAACATTATAGTGGTATCAAATATTTACATTGTTTTCAGCACCATGTTTCGTTAAAAGATGGATTCTAAGATTTTGTTTTAATGAGTTTGCTAACGGTTTCAAAGATTTGAATTTTCTCAAACTCGGCACTGCTGAAACCACTAGTTCAGACCAATTGCAGGAAGTGCTACAGGATCAACTATTAAGGCTGATTTCGAAGCTGAGGTGGTCGTGGTGGTATCCTAACCGGTTTCAGAAACTCAAATTGTCAATTACTTCTCCAGGTATTTTGTGAGCTCCGTCCATTGCATAGAAAATTGTTGGGATATCTATTGCCTGAGTTTTGGCAGCGACCAATGTTGCAAATCACTCCCTCCTTCATCCCTCTACAACCATAATTTCCCTCTCACAGACTTGCAGCCATTGTCACTTGGTTTTCAGCTATCAAAGATGCCCATTCATTTTGCTCCTAATTTTTGAGTGCCCGTGCAAACACTTGTTCCTTGTGTGCGCACTGCGCTACCAAAAAATGTTGTTGAAACATAGCTACATTTCCCCTGTTTTCCCTACATCGTATTTTGTTTGGATTGGAGTGTTACTTGCCGGTATTTAAATACCCCTGCAACATTATTTAATTTCACTATATCATCACTCTTCAGCTTGAGATCTACAGACAACAAGGGGAGGGGAAATTGCACTTCCTACCTTTCAAAATCCATCAAAACAATGTTCCATCAAAACAAGGTGAGTTAGAGGAGAATCTTAGGAAAGAGCAACCATTATTCACTGTCATTTTCTCATTGAAGTCTGCCTCTGTTTTCTCCCTTAGGCTTCACTATACCATAACCTTTGATACCTTGTTTTTACCCATGGAGACACCTCAGAAGAAGAAATCTCACAAGGGAGGAACTGTGGTGAGAACTAAACCCTCAGACATGCACCTATTTGATGTAGAGCCAATGGTTAGGGAAGTTTTTCAAAGGGTGGGTTGCCTCTCTTTTTTCCAAAACATGCAAAGGGGACATCCTGAAGTAGCAAGGCAATTTGCCTCACATTTTGATGGCCTTAAGACTAAGGTAGGAGACCTTGAATTTGAGGTGTCTAAAGCCTCCATTGAAGCAACCACATGGATTCTTGATACTGGTGAGAGGTGGTTTAAATCCATGACCTTAAATGTTTCCTTCTACAAGGACTTCCTCAAACCAGATTATCAGACAAACAACTTGTCCAAGGGAGTGCCTAGAAGTCATCTAGTTGAAGATTTTGACAAGATGTTGAAGATCATCCAGAGATACTTTACATGTGAGGGAAGGGTTAATATGTTATACCAGTACCATATAAGGCTTTTTCTTCATTTTAATGGTAAAGATTAAATGAATATCCCTTTCTACTTGTTGAGGAGCATGGGGAAAATGTCTGATAGAGTCCAACGTTGTGGACACTAGTGTCTTTCACTTTGGATTGATCAAGATGTTGGTGATGGAAGAATTGAAGAAGAGGAACATTCCTTGGGAATGTAAAATTTTTCAGACCCCAACCCAGTTTCAGTCTCGCTGATTTTTCAACCAAAGTTAAATGCCGAAACTCCAGTTTCAACACTGTTTCAGCATAGGTTACAACATTGTTTCAGCATATGTCTCAGCACTGTTTCAGCATATGTCTCAACACTGTTTCATCATTGTTTCAGCATAAGTCTCAGCACTGTTTCAGCATATGTCTCAGCATTGTTTCAGCATATGTTCCAACAATGTTTCAACATATAAAAACTTAACAGAAAATAAACTTCAGAACTGAAACATGAGGATTCTGAACATCATTTTCAACGCAGAAATAAAATATGAGCAGTATGAAAAACTCAGAAAATATAGACACAAAGAATTTCGGTCTAACTTCGACCCTGGAAAAACCCATAAGGGTAAAACCAGTGAGAGAGGGCTTTGTATTATTTATGAGCTTCTGAGAAATTCTTTTACAACATATTCATCTTTAGAAATTTACACAAACTTATCTGGACATTCCTGTAGCTTTGCTCCTCGATTTCTGAACCAAAAATCTGTACAATTGTATGGTTGTCCCACCAATTAATGTTGTACGGACTGTCCCAAAATTTGTGCCAAAACTTTGCTAAGACTGTACGGAAAACCCAGCATGAACAACTCCTTGTAAACCGTGTTGTATGGCCCTCAGAATTCGTGCCAAACTATACGGACTGTATGGAAATACACTCAGAAATTTATTACAGTAGTTACCTCAATTTCTGTGCCAACAAATGTTGTACAACAGCCTTGGAATGCATGCCAATACTCTCAGAAATTGCAGTTGATGTCCTCCTCGATTTTTATGCACATTAAATGCTGTACAACCTCCACAGATCGGTATGGTACGGCCTGTTCTTCCTTGTTGTCTGCTGCCTCGAAATCCATACTTCTCTTTTCCTTGGGATGCATGCTCTCCTTCAGCAAATGCTGTCTCTTTTCTCAGCTCGACCACTCTCTTGCTCTTGGCATCTCACCAAAGATCTGACCTTGACATCTCACCAAAGGTCCCTTCTCTTGGCATCTCACCAAGAGTCTCTTGATCTTGGCATCTCACCAAAGATCATCTCCTTGGTCTCTCACCAAGTGACTTCCTCTCTTGCTCTCTCTTGTTCTCTCAACAAGAATGCTTGAACTACCCAAGAATGGGTGCACCCTCTTGCCCTAGTCGACCTCATGAGGGAAGGTGAGGGGTTTTCTAATCTAACGGTTGAGATTAGATTAGATGGGTGGCTGAGATTTGGTGTCTCTTCACTCACCCTCACTTTAATCATAAAGTCACCTTTTAATTTGCCTCTCACAAATTAAATGACTAGGACCCACATTAGGCACTTTCTCCCCCTTAGGCGCCTAGGGAAGAGAAACACTTGCCTTGGTACTTTATTTTAATTAAAAATTTAACAGGGAACAATTCATTGTTTATGATCACATGAAGTTGGACATAGCTTTAACTCCTCAGTCAAAGATGCAAATTCCTTTGCCATCTAGTAGTACTTCTCCAACAGGAACAAACAGGAAAAGAAAGAGAAAATCCCCTACTCAAGACCAAGAGGTCATCAAGGAAACTGAAGAAACAGAGAGGGAGGCTTATCATTCTCCACAAAGATACTTTTCACCTCCTCTTGCACCATAATTTGAAGAGGTCCCTTCATCCACTAAAGCCACAACTAAGAAGGGAAGAAAATTTCATTTCTCTTCACCTTCTCCAACAGCTAGCACAAAAGTCAAGAAGACTTTTACTAGATCATCAAATCTCAAGGAGGTTGTTGAAGCACAAGTCTTACCCAAGGTTTCAATTATAAAGAAAAATAAAGATAAGGGAAAAGGAATTGAGAAGCCTATTGAGGTGATAGATAGAGCCCATGTGCATTAGAAAGATGAAGGTGAAGCCATGAAGAATCATGTTGAGGTTATCAACATCAACACTCCGCCTAGAAATCACACCTTTAAAATATTGATTAGACAACTCAGGGAGGCTAGGAATGAGGTTGCATTTGAAAGAAGAAGGTTTATCTGAAAAAATTAAGATGACGGAGCTTATGGATATGTACAACAACACCCTTGATTTGGTAATATGTGCATCAACAAGAGCCCTGCCTCTCCATAAGCAACTTAAGAACCTCTATAGGAAAAACAAAAAACTCAAGGTAGAAGCTGCCATTGAAAGAGAGGAACCAGTAGAGAAGAGGGGCACACCTACAGTCAAGAAGACCACCCCTACAAAAGAGAAACATGTTTTTGTGATATAAGGTATCTCTCCTTCAACAAGGAGGAGTGCTAGGTTGATGAAATAGTTGGGGGATATAAGCTTCATTTTTTAGAGTGGTCTCTTTTTGCAAGAGTAAGTAATCAAGGATGTATTATTTTTTTCCACCTATACAGGTATCTACAGGCTCCTAACCTATCATCTCAAGTTTGTGTTCTTTCCAAAAGATTAGTCTCATCATATAGAAAGAGCACAGACATTATGTAGTGTCATGGTGCTGCAGAATCGTCTATATAACATGTCTTGCCATTTTGCTACCTAAAGTGCTACGGAAGCTTCTAGACAAAGTACACAACAACACTACCATCTCTGCAGAACACTACCAAATATCCTAAGCTGAACTTAATGGTGGCACTACAAATTCTGTAGAACTGTGTCACAATGGCGCTACGAATTTTGTAGGATCATTTCAGCGATGGCGCTACCAATTCCGCATAGGTTTTTTTGAGGTGTGGTGCTACCGATTTCGCAGAGGCTAATTTAGGATGGATGCTATGGAATTTCACTAAAGGATCGGTGCTACGAAAACTGCAGGCCTATTTTGGATCAGCGCTATGAAATGTGTAGAGGTATTTTGCAAGAGCGCTACAAAACTCGCTACTGAATGGCACTACGAAATGGCACCTAGAATCAAGGAGTTCAAATTCATCACTCTTGTGGGTGTCTGATGATGTGGATAAGAGTGAGGATCATAGATGGAAGAATGGTGACAACATACACCCTTGGAGGAAACTTTTCATGCAAAGGAATGCACATCAAGGGAGACAATGTCATTTAAATCTTGTTGGATTGGTTGCAAACGTGTTTTATTTTTTATAGCAATTTGTTAAATAGATGTTAGCACATGTGTTAGATTGAATAACTGATTTGGAGAATCCTATGGGAGGAAGGCCAGCTTGCACCTCTAGCTGTTGCCTTCCCTTTTTGTTATAAATACATTTTCCAAATGATTAAGAAGGTTCGAATGGTTGAGTTTGGCTCCCTTATTGTAATATTTTGATTAAGCAGATTGGTTCTCTGGTTATGTACTAGACTTGAGATTTTTTTATTAATATAAGTCAGTTTCTCTTATTCCATCTTGTTGCCTCTTATACTGAAGTTTTCATGATTGAATGATTCACATGAGATTGTTATAATTGTATTATGATGAATGTTTTATTATAGTACAGCTATGATGTTCTTCAATGTTCTTTAAACTTTGAAATCAAGAAGATCTTGTGTTTGAGTTTTTCCTCCTTAGGATGCTTGAAGACCTGATGTCAATAGCAGAATTCTACACTTCCCTCACCAAAGTCTTCCTTCTATTCACTTTTACTCCCATTTACTGACTAAAGTTGATCAAGACCTCAATTGCTTATGCATGCTAGCCTGGATTTCTGAGTTAAAAATTTATTATCCTGAGTCGTGTCCATTTGACCTTTTAAACACTCATTTACATTTACACATACTCTGATGGGTACTGGGCTTACCTTATCTACAATATAAGGGTGATTCCTAGTGCTAACATTCTTGGCATCATTGTCGGGGAACGGATTGAAGACATTTCCCTGGGATTGAACGATAAAGCTTATTGATTTTGAAGGTGCATTAGAATTCAGTACATTGAAGATTGCAGCTTGCACCTGGTGACTCCATTGTTTCAGTTGTGGCTCCTAAAGGCAGACACATGAGGTCAACTCCACAACTACCTTTGGCTACACCTGAAGCTAACCCAGAGAAGTTAATCAAGAAGGGAAAAGCTTCTCAAGAAAGTTTTTCTTCTTTTGTATTAGGTACTTCTAGTCAGTGGCATGATTCCATTCTTAATACACCAATTGTTATATCAAGTATTCCTCCTTCACCTTCTGCTGAAGTTTCTAAGAATTTGGATTTTGAAAATTTTCTTGTTGAATACTCCTCTTTTGACCCAGAATTGAAAGAAGAAAATTTTGAAATCCTTGGCTCTCTTGATATTGTGAAGTGGTTCAGACTTGAGAGTATTGAAGATTTTTCTACCTTAGGTTTTGCTACTCCTCCTCCTATCAAATTTTTTGTAGCCAAAGAGGAGGAAACCTCATCTCCCTTGCAGCCTATACCATATTCTTCCAAGATTCAACCTTCTGTTGTGAAAACTGAAATCCCTCCTTCCTACATTCCTTTTTTTCCTAAGTTGCACACAGTCAAATATCCTTCTCCTCCTTGTTCTCCTATAGTTCAAAATCCAATGACATGTGCTAATTCTCCTAGAAATAGGATGGATGCCATAGTGGTTTCTAGGTATGCCCCTCTTATCTTACCTCAGCCTATGAATGCTCTCCCTACTGGATATTAACTAAAATACATGCCCAAAATCATAGGAGAAGAAGACAAAATTGCTAAAGAACACCTTGCTTCCTTTTATATTTATGCAGACAATCTAAATATTGAGAATGAGGATGTGTGGATGAGAGTGGTTTTCCATAGCCTTGATGGTGAGGCTAGGAAATGGTTTAGGGATTTGACCCCTAGATCTATTGTTGGGATCGAAGCTTTAGATGATTCTTTCTTGAGACAGTGGGGGGATAAAAAATAGTTTTTGTATTATATCATAGAATTTGGATCCCTAAAGAGGAAAGAGGGATAATCTATTTTTGACTTCTCCAAGAGATTCAATAAAATGTACAACAATATTCCTGCTGAAATAAAGCCTACATAAACCTCTGCCAAGATCACCTATGTCATTACTTTTGACCCTGAGTTTTTCCTTATACTAAGAGAAGGAAGATCTGTCTCCTTAGCTCACATGCAAGATGAAGCCTTGGAGGTAGAATCTAACATAGTGGAATCTGACAAACTTAGGGGAAAATATGATAGGGACAAGAGAAAAAATAGAGTTGAAGCCTCAACCTATGATTCCTCTATTGTCCATCCTCAAGTTGATGAACTTACCAAATTAGTAAAATCTATTTCTACTGAGATGGAGAAGTTAAAACTTAAAGGAAAACGGACCTATAGGAATACACAGAATGTTGATAACAGAGGTAACTTCAGAGGACCTAATAATGCTCCTCGGATCCTTCCAAGAGATCCAAGAAACATAGATAGGGATGATCAAAAAGTCCAAGATCTTCTACAAAACAACCTTGTTGTTGATGAAGAAGGAGAGGATGAAGAAACTGATCCTGAGATCCATTGCCTTTGTGACACCTCCTCATCCCCTCACTTGACCCAATTTTCATATGAGGAATCTCTCATGGATAATCAAATAAATGAATTGAGTAAGGGGGAGAAAACAAAAGAAAATCCTAATAGATATAATCTGAGATCCAAAAAGAAAGAGGAAAACACTGATACTTTTGATCAGCCCACTAAAACATAAAAATTTTCCAAGGTTGTGGCAGTTGGCAGCAAAGAAAAAGATGCACAAATCCCTCAATCTTTGGTTAAGAATCCTACCCCAGAAGTCAAAGAGATTCTAAAATCTCCATCTTCCTTCATCTTTGAAAGTGAGATTCAAAAAATCAAAATCCTTGTACCTTTTTTGGAGCTGATAAAAAATGAGGAATTCAAAAAATATCTTTCCAAAATGTTGCAGCTCGAAACCTTCTCCAATTCCACTGATTCAGTCAATCTTCAAGATGAAAAACCATCAGTCATCTTAGGACCTTTTATAGAAGATAGAGATGATTCATCCCCTCCCTTATATACATCACTGAACATTCATGATAAGGTGTTGCATAACTGCTTGATGGACTCAGGGGCATTTCACAATCTCATGCTAAAAACATTCATGGATGAACTTGGATTGGAAATTACAAAAACTTACCATGACTTATATTCTTTTGACTCTAGGAAAGTGAAGTGTCTTGGGGTTATCAAAGATCTGGTTGTGACCTTGTTTCAGTTGCCCATGAAAAGTGTGGTCATGGATATTGTGGTGGTTGATGTCCCCCCTAAGTTTGGTATGCTCTTGTCAAAATCTTGGATACAAATACTAGGGGGAACCTTGCAGATGGACCTTACATATGCCACCATTCCTGTGTTTGGGGGGGAGCATAGAAGGATTTACAGGGAAGATCAGTTGGCTTACATCATCAGTGATGAAGAAAACCCCACCAACCATCCTATTTTTGCACTTGATACTGATTTAGGATCAAGTATATTGCAGCTCATTGATGCTCCTCAACCTCTTGAAATCAGAAAATAGTCCATTACTTTTTGTGAATATTCTCCTCCAACTACCTTTGTCTAGAAGATGTTTTTTGATGGAACCTCTTCTAAGGAAGGAGTTGGTGCTAGAGTAGTCTTTGTTTCACCTACTCAAGAGACCATATCTTTGTCCTACAAGCTCGAATTTGAGACTACAAACAATGTGGCAGAGTATGAAGCTCTTGTTTTGGGTTTGAGGGTTGCCAAAGACATGGGGATTGAAGATATAGCAGTGTTTGGAGATGTTGAATTAATTTTCCATCAAAAAAAAAAATCTATATCAAGAAAAACACTCCAGGCTAAGGACTTACAAAAATGAAGTTTGGGATCTTGTTGACAGTTTCTTCTTAGCTTTCAATATCTCATTTATTCCAAAAGAGGAGAACACCATGGTTGATTCTTTGGTTGTTTCAGCAAGTAATTCCAGAGTCCCTTTGCCACCTAAACTCAAGTATGATGTAGAATTGAAGTATAAACCCTCTATACCTATCAATGTCAAACATTGGAAGGTTTTTGAGGATGATCTTGAGATCAAAATATTTCTTGAGACTGTGGATGAGTTTTCTGCCTTGCACATTGATCAAGATCATGATACTGAAAGTAGTCCTCATGCTGATGTTTTTCTAAATAAATTTGCTAACCATCATATTGTTCAGTTGCCTAGTAACCATATTCCAAAGGGACTAGTTCCTTTGGAGAGATTGTTTGATAGAAATGATGTGGCTGTGAAGGTTAAAGGTTCAACTAATAATGATGATGTGACTGAATGTAATGTGGGTACAGAGAAGGATCCAAAATATGTCAAGTTGTCTAGTAGCTTGTCAAAGGAACAAAGGGTTGAATATGTTGAGTTGTTAAAGGAGTTTGCTGATGTGTTTGCCTGGACATATGAAGATCTGAGAACATACGACACAAACATCATTGAACATAGGATCACTTTGAAAGAAGAGACCAAGCCATTTAGGTAGAAGCTGAGACAGATAAATCCTATGTTGTTGCCTATTATGGAAAAAGAGGTAAAAAAATTTTGGATGCCAAGATTATCATTCCTTTGAGATAGTCTGAATGGGTGGCTAACTTGGTCCCAATGAGAAAGAAGAATGAAGAAATCATACTTTGTGTCAATTTCAGAAATTTGAATAGAAGCTCTAAGAAATATAATTACCCCTTACCAAAGATGGAGCACATATTGAAGAGGGTGACATGTTCATCTAGGATGTCTATGATTGATGGATTTTTTGGCTACAATCAGATCTCTGTCTTACTTGAAGATAGAGAGAAGAAAACCTTCACCACTCCTTGGGGAACATTCATGTATGCTAAAATGCCATTTGGATTGATGAACGTAGAAGCGACCTTTCAGCGAGCCATGGACATTGTCTTTATTGGGTAAAATGACAAGTTTGTAGTCATTTATTTGGATGACATAACAATGTTCTCACAATCTGATAAAGAACATTATCATCATTCAAAAAAGGTCTTCTTGAAGTGTAGAAAATTTGGTCTCTCTCTCAATCCTATGAAGGAGGGGAAATTGTTGGGGCACAATGTATCGGCTAAAGGGGTAAGGATTGATTCAAGCAGAGTAGAATCTATCCAGACCTTGTCTCTCCCTAGATCCAAGAAATAAGTTCATTCTTTCTTGGGGAAAATCAACTTTTTGAGAAGGTTCATTTCAAATTTTGTTGAATTGGTAAAGTATATCACAACCATTATGAGGAAAGGAAATGAAGTCAAATGGATTGTTGAGTCTCAAAATTATTTTGATCAAATAAAAAAGGCTTTGAATGAAACACCTGTGCTCATCAGCCGTGACTACTCCAAGGATTTTCTGATATTTTCTTTTACTTCATTTGACATAGTAGTTGTTGTTTTATTGCAAAAAAATGTAGAAGGGTCAGAGCAACCTATTGCCTTTTTCAACAGGGCATTGATGGATGCTGAAATAAAATATGACATCATGGAAAAGCAGGCCTATGCTTTGGTCAAATCCATCAAGGATTTCAGAGTATATGTGATGAATGCAAAAGTAGTTGCATATGTCCCTTCATCCTCGGTGAAAGAGATACTTATTCATCCTGACATAGACGAAAGGAGGAGCAAATGGATTGTCAAAATTCTTGAATTTGATCTTGAAATAAATCCCACAAAATTGGTTAAAGGCCAAGGTTTAGCTAGGTTGGTGGCTGAATCAAATTGCAAAGCTTTGGGGGTTAATTTCATAAACATCAGCTCAGAAAATCAGCGGGCTGAGTTGTCTGGTAAAGGTTCTCAAGTCAGCCCTCAATTGGCAGAATGTGCTTGGTACAAGAACATTATATATTTTCTACAGAAGTTGCAGCCTCCCGATGGTTTGGAGAAGAACAAGGTAAGAGCTTTGAAGCTCAAATCAATTAAATAATGTCTTATTGACCAAGTTTTGTATTGGAAAGATCCTTTAGGAGTGCTTTTGAGATGTCTAGATCCACAGGAGGCCCAAAAGATTATGTCTGATTTTCATCACAGTTTATGTGGGGGTCATCACTTCTAGAGAACCACAGCCTATAAGATCCTCAGAGATGGGTATTTTTGGCCTAGCATTTTTCTAACGTTTGTGCAAATATTAGAGCTTGTGTCAAGTGCTAAAAGTTTTCTGGAAAGCAACAACTCAAGTCTTTTCCATTGAATCATGTGGTAGCTTCGGGACCTTTTCAGCAGTGGGGCCTAGATTTTATTGGGGAAATTCATCCTGCTTCAAGTGGTCAGAATAGGTGGATTTTTACTGCCACTGATTACTTCACCAAGTGGATAGAATCCATCCCTACAAGGAATGCCTCCCACAAGGTGATCATTGGTTTTCTTGAGGATATTATGGCAAGATTTGGTTGCCCGAGTAGAATTGTTACTGATAATATTGCATCTTTCAAGGTTGAACCATTGATCAAGTTTTGTGAAAAGTTTGGGATTACATTGGTTCATTCTAATCCTTACTACCCCCAAGGGAATGGACTGACAGAGTCCTCTAACAAGAGCCTTATAAATATCATCAAGAGATTGTTAGAAGACAACAAGAAAGCATGGGATTCAAAGCTTAAATTTGTTTTGTGGGATGATAGAGTGACAACAGAGAGATCTCTTGGTTTCTCTCCTTTTCAGCTGGTGTATGGAGATGAGGCTATCTTTCCTTCTTAGTTTGCCTTGCCTGTGGAAAAATTCTTCCAAGAATATTGTTGGCACAGGGGCAGACCCAGGGTTCAACGCTTCAACATCGTACCAACAAAACCTTAACTACCAGCCCTTTCGGCAACACCTGCGAAGCAGATGAAGTCTCACCCGAGGTAGAGGTAGGGGTGGTTGCAGGACTCAAATGTCTGCAAGCCAGCTGAGACACAAATATGTGATTATACCACTTAACAAAGCACTTAGCAGTTAACATTCATCAGTAATTAACCCTTATTCACATCACATATCCAAACCCTAATTATAGAACAATGCAATATTCTACCAGATCTAACACATCTAAGCACTTATCACATGGAAAAAGATCAAATCTAGCATTTATTCACATCATTTAAGCACTAACCTATCATACTAGATTCATCTAAACATTCATTACTGCACTTAAGCTTAAATTATATACACAAGACAATAACCATAATGCACAAAGCAACCATAACATAGGATATACGTGGTTCACCCCAGTGTGGGGCTACGTCCACCAACTCTTTTCTTGTTTATTATCTTCTCTCAATATTATACAAGCACAAAGCATAAAACCCCTACTCCGTAGAGGATAGGATATCTATGTACACCTCGCCAAATCCTCCTTCCCCGAGCTAGGTTTAAGCACAAAGCCTTCTTACTGTCTATACACAAGCATCTTACAATCACTTTCACTTAGCTATGCAAGTTCTTAACACATAGTATGCACAAAGCATCGACAACTATTCGTACTAAGCACATTGGCCTCTTCCTACATCACCTAGATATCTATTTATACATTACAAAATGGGCCGACATCCCATACCCGTTACATAAACCCTAATCCCAAAATTGCCCTAAAAAGGGGCCGAGATCCTGCGATCTCTGCTTAGATTTGCGCTCCGCCTTTGACCAGCCTGTCGAAGTCCCAAAAGAGGTCAAACATGACCAAGAATCTTCAAAATTTGGTCAATGACCAACAGGCCCCCAACACTCACCTGTGACTCATCCCGAGTCACTATGGTCTGGGTAACTCTACCTCAAAAGCCTCGAGCTTGGCTCGAGCTACTTCAACATGTTTTTGCGCCAAGGCCTCCTGCTCGATGAACTTTTTAGTAACTTCCTTGTTCACAGGTCCTTCTAACTGTTGTTCTACTAAAGTGACTACTCATTCCAGCTCTGCTCCTCAGCCTTCAATATCCTCAAAAAGTAGGCAAGCTACATCCTGGACTGGCTGGAGCTCCCGAGTCACTTCCATGACTTTGCTTTGTATGGCATGGACCTGTTGTTGAGTCGTGCGCTATTCTTGGGATCTTTTCATTCTCTCAACTGCTGACAAGGGATTTAAATGAACTTGTACTGTTGTTTCTTGCTGCTTTGCTTCCTAGAGATGCGACTCCTGTGTTTTCAGTTCAGGGTCCTCGGTAAGGTACTCATAAGTCTGTGCACTGCAACTGCTTAGATGTTTACATTCCATAACTAATGGTTTGATCCTTTCAACTACACTCCGAGAAGTTTCTTCTCTCTGGTCTCGCACTTCTTGCAGAGTGCTTGGCACTGTTTGTAGCTCCAGTTCTGTTATTCTCTGTTGAAGTTGTAGAATGGCTTCTGCATGCTTCGCCACTTGACTCTCCACCGGGTCTTCCTCCATTTTCTCTAAGCCCGTCACAGAGCGAAGTGCTCTGCAGACTGCTTCTTTAACTCCAACCTGCTCTGTGAGCAATTGTTCTTTCTCTAGTTGGATCTATGCTCTATCCTCTTCGAACTTGATTTGGAGGTCATCCTTCTCTTGTTGCGCAACTCGACGTCGCTCTATGATTTCCTCTTGTGCTTGCTTCAGGGCCACTGTGGCTTGTTCTTTTTATTCCTGCACATGACGAAGGCGATCTTCTTTCACATCATCTATTCTGTGGAGTTGGGCATGATCATCTCCCAACTCTGGTTCTTCTGGTGGTTGGGGTGCAGTGGACACTACGCGACTGGAGTGAAGGGCTTGTTGTACTGCTCTCGGCTCTGCTTCAATCCTTCCATACATCGTTTCTTGTTTGGATTTAGTTCTCTACAAAATATCTTCCAAGGCATATGATACAACTGCGATAATGAAATTGAAGTCATCGACCGTGAGTACAGTCTGCAGCTTCGGCTTACTCGCTTTGGACTTCTTCCGCAATGTAGATTTTGTTGGGGAAACCTTTCTTTTCTTGGATGTCTTTGACTCTTCAAGGGCATTCCTAGGCGGTGTTACTTTGCCTTGCTTCTTCTTGTCTTCTTCCCTTTCTTGCTCTTCTTTTTCCACTTCATCATCTCCTCCTTCGCTAGGTGAATCTGATGCAGTCTCTTATGATGTGCTATGTATTTCTTGTACATCTTCCTTCTTTTTCTTTGTAATGTTCCTGACTTGGCTAGTCTAGGAAACGCTGCTAATATGTGTGTAGGATCAAAGGTTTACAACATATAAATGATCATACAAATAATAAATGTGACAAAGGACTGCAAGTTTGTATTATGATATCTCTGTGGGTTACAAAAATGGCTGAATGTGGCTGAATACTGACAATACTCGACTAGATCAACATACAAAGGATCTTAGTCGGAATATAAATAAGCAACTGTGACTGAATAAAAACACTCGGCTAGATCATAAGACAAAAGGATCTTAGCCGGAATACAAATAAGCAACTGCGGCTGAATAACAACACTCGGCTAGATCAAAGACAAAAGGATCTTAGCCGGAATACAAATAAGCAACTAAAAGATAATACCCGGAATATGGGAGCACTGAAGAATGATGGAAGACCTGGATGATCTTCCCGGTGACTAGGGTGTGTCTTTCAACACCGAAATCATCCAACT
>ML818327.1:26251-41775 GCA_009831015.1 Picea engelmannii | reverse complement strand
TGATCTTATGAGGCAAGCTGCAATTACAAGTTGGTGAGAGAAGAAGAAGGGTGGCGCATCTCTTGAGGAGGACATTTTCTATATTGGTTGAGTTATCTCTTGAACATTGTATAAGCTATTTATGATAAGGAAGTTTTTGCTGGATTTTCTTCCCCTAGAGGGTTTCCCAGGATAAATGATGTGTCTCTTGTGGATGTGTATTTCTCAGTGATCTTGTTCTTATTATGCTCTTATCTTTATGAAATGAAAAGAACTATAATAATGGCATAAAAATTAACAAAGGCCGATCTAGAAGCTGAGGTGGTCGTGGTGGTATCCTAACCAGTTGCAGAACCTCAAAATTTCAATTACTCCAGGTATTCTGTGAGCTCCCTCCATTGCATAGAAAATTGTTGGGATACCTATTGCATGAGTTTTGGTAGCGATTGATGTTGCAAATCACTCCCTCCTTCATCCCTCCAGATCCATAATTTCCCTCTCACAAACTTGTAGCCATTGCCACCTGGTTTTCAGCTATCAAAGATGCCCATTCATTATGCTCCTGAGTTTTGAGTGCTCGTGTAAACACCTATTCCTTGTGTGTGCACTGCGCTACCGAAAAATGTTGTTGAAACCTCGCTACATTTCCCTTGTTTTCCCTATGCTGTATTTTGTTTGTATTGGAGTGTTACTTGTTGGTATTTAAAGACCCCTGCAACATTCTTCACTTTCACTATATCATCACTCTTCAGCTTGAGATCTACAGACTGTAATGGGAGGGGAAATTGCACTTCCTACCTTTCAAAATCCATCAAAACAGTGTTCCTTCAAAACAAGGTTAGTTAGAGGAGAATATTAGAAGAGAGAAACCATTATTCACTGTCATTTTCTCATTGAATTCTGCCTCTGTTTTCTCCCTTAGCCTTCACTATACCATAACCTTTGATCCATTTTCTTTACCCATGTAGACACCTCAAAAGAAGAAATCTCACAAGGGGGGAGCTGTGGTCAGAACTGAACCCTCAAAGATGCACCTATTTGATGCAGAGCCAATGGTTAGGGAATTTTTTCAAAGGGTGGATTGCCTCTTGTTTTTCAAAAACATGCAGAGGGGACATCCTGAAGTGGCAAGGAAATTTTTCTTACATTTTTATGGCCTTAATACTAAGGTAGGAGACCTTGAGTTTGAGGTGTCTGAAGCCTCCATTGCAGCAACCACAAAGATTCCTAACACTGGTGAGAGGTGGTTTAGATCTGTGACCTTAAATGTTTCCTTCTCCAAGGACTTCCTCAAACCAGATTATCAGACAGACAACTTGTCCAAGGGAGTGCCTAGAATTCATCTAGTTGAAGATTTTGACAAGATGTTGAAGATCATCCAGAGATACTTTACATGTGAGGGAAGATTTAATATGTTATATCAGTACCATATAAGGCTTTTGCTTCATTTTACTGGTAAATATGAAATGAATATCCCTTTCTACTCGTTGAGGAGCATGGGGAAAATGTCTGATAGAGTCCAAGCCAAGTCCAAGGTTGTGGACACTAGTGTCTTTCACTATGGATTGATCATGATGTTGGTGATGGAAGAATTGAAGAAGAGGAACATTCCTTGGGAACAATTCATTGTTTCTTCTCACGTGAAGTTGGACATAGATTTAACTCCTTAGTCAAAGATGCAGAGTCCTTTGCCATCTACTAGTACTGCTCCAACAAGAACAAATAGGAAAAGAAATAGCAAAGCCCCTACTCAAGACCAAGAGGTCATCATGGAAATTGAAGAAACAGAGAGGGAGGCTTATCATTCTCCACAGAGAGATTTTTCACCTCCTTCTACACCAGAATTGGAAGAGGTCCCTTCATCCACTAAAGCCACAACTAAGAAGGGAAGAAAAATGCATTTCTCTTCACCTTCTCCAGCAGCTAGCACAAAAGTCAGGAAGCCTTTTACTAGATCATCAGCTCTCGAGGAGGTTGTTGAAGCATAAGTCCTACCCAAGGTTTCAATTCTAAAGAAAAAGAAATATAAGGGCAAAGGCATTGAGAAGTCTATTGATGTGATAGACATAGCCCCTATGTAGCAAAAATATGAAGGTGAAGCCATGAAGAAGGTTGTTGAGGTTATCAACATCAGCACTCGACCTAGCAATCACACCTTTAAAAGATTGATTAGATAGCTCAGGGAGGCAAGGAAAGAGGTTGCTCGTTTGAAAGCAGAAGGTTTATCTGAAAGAATTAATATGAATGAGCTTATGGATATGTACAACAAAACCCTTGAATTGGTAAGATTTGTAGTAAGAAGAGCCCTGCCTCTCCATAAGAAACTTAAGAACTTCTATAGGAAAAACATAGGCTTTTAGTCTCAAAATAGAAAACTAAAGGTAGAAGTTGCCATTGAAAGAGATAAACCAGTAGAGAAGAGGATCACACCTATAGTCAAGAAGACCACCCCTGCAAAAGAAAAACATGATGTTGTGATATAAGGTAGCTCTCCTTCAACAAGGAGTGCTAGGTTGATGAAATAGTTGGGGGATATAAGCTTCATTTTTAGAGTGGTATCTTTTTGCAAGAGTAAGTGATCAAGGATGTATTATTTTTTTCCACCTATACAGGCATCTACAGGCTCCTAACCTATCAGCTCAAGTTTTTGTTTCTTTCCAAAAGATTAATATCATCATATAGAAAGAGCACATACATTTTGTAGCGCCATGGCATTATAGAATCGTCTATATAACATGTCCTGCCATTATTCTACCTAAAGTGCTACAAAAGATCCTAGCCGAAGTACACAGTAGCACTACCATCTCTGCAGAAAGATACCAAATCTCCTAAGTTGAACTTAATGGTGGCGCTACAAATTCTGCAGGACTGTGTCACAATGGCACTACCAATTCTGCAGGATCATTTCAACGATGGCACTACCAATTCCGCAGAGGTTTTTTGAGGTGTGGCGCTGCCAATTTCACAGAGGCTAATTCAGGATGGACGCTACAGAATTGTAGAACATGATAGGTGATACAGAAATTGCAGGCCTGTTTTGGATCGACGCTACGAAATTTGCATAGGTATTTTGCAAGAGCGCTACATAACTCGCTACCCAACACGTTACAGAATGGCACTACGAATTGACACCTGGAATCAAGGAGTTTAAATTCATCTCTCTTGTGGGTGGATGATGATGTGGAGAAGAGCGAGTATCATAGATGGAAGAATGGTGACAACATACACCCCTGGAGGACACTTGGCATGGAAATGAATGCGCATCAAGGGAGACAATGTCATTTAAATCTTGTTGGATTGGTTTCCAAAGTGTTTCCTTTTTTATAGAAGTTTGTTAAATAGTTGTTAGCACATGTGTTAGATTGAATAACTGATCTGGAGAATCCTATGGGAGGAAGGCCATCTCACACCTCTAGTTGTTGCCTTCCCTTTTTGTTATAAATACATTTTCCAAATGATTAAGAAGGTTCGAATGGCTGAGTTGGGCTCCCTTAATGTAATATTTTGATTAAGAAGACTGGTTCTCTAGTTATGTACTAGACTTGAGAATTTTTTATTAATATAAGTCAGTTTCTCTTATTCCATCTTGTTGCCTCTTATACTGAAGTTTTCATGATTGAATGATTCACATGAGATTTTTATAGTTGTATTATGACAAATGTTTGATTATAGTACAACTATGATGTTCTTCAGTGCTTTTTAGACTTTGAATTCAAGAAGATCTTGTGTTTGAGTTTTTCCTTCTTAGGTTGCTTGAAGACCTGATGTCAATAGAAAACCTCTACACTTACCTCACCAAAGTCTTCCTTATATTCAATTTTACTCTGATTTACTGACCGAAGTTGATCAAGACCTCAATTGCTTATGCATGCTAGCCCAAATTTCCTAGTTAAAACATTATTATCCCGAGTCTTGTCCATTTGACCTTTTAAACACTCATTTACATTTACACGTACTCTAATGGGTACTGGGCTTATCTTCTCTACAATCTGAGGGTGATTCCTAGTGCTAACAGGTTGTATCGGTTTTGATGATGATGATGTATTAGTATCGATGACAGTAACCATGACATGTTGATTCTCTTATTTATATTTAAGGGAGGAAGGAAGGGGCAAGGAAAGGGGGTTGGAGCCTCCTTCCAGTTGAAGTTGCAAAATTTGGGGAGTTGTATCTTCCTTCAGGTTGGAGCATGTAAATCAGGCAGTTGGTGCTGGAAAATTTTGGAAGTTGGTGCTTCCGGTGGATGTAATCTTCTTATACATTAAAAAGTGTTTTGTGGTTTTCTCCCATTTGGGTTTCCACGTAAATTTCTTGTGTATTGTGCATCTGAGATTAAATGTTGATGATATCTTAAATGCAACAATATCTTTAATGGAATCATAAGTGATAAATTTAATAATTACATGTTGTGATTAAAATGGTAATAATTGCATAGTATTGATTCACCCCCTCTCTCAATATCCCAACAATTGGTATTAGACAAATTCCTTCGGAAACAGTCTAAATTAGAGGAAATTTCAACTTAAAATGGGTCTCTTAAGGAAAAATCAATAAAATTATAAAATAATGCCATGTAGACATTTTATATTACTATTTTACTTTTATCAAAGTTGTCCATGATTATTTCACTTTTATCAAAATTTCCCATGATATAACCATATAATAATAATATATAATATATTATATATATAAGGTATAATAATATAATATTATAATATTATATTATATAACAATATTATATTATATAATGATATTATATTATATATATATATATATATATATATATATATATATATAATTTGATATGTTATGTATTATTTGTTATTATATATATTAAATTTAGTTACATATTTTTATAGTATATTATATATTATTATTATTTAGTATATGTATTAAATTTAATTAATGTTGGTTATCACAAGTGTGTGTTAATGCATTAAAGGCACCTCAATAATATTATCTTTTATTTATTAAAAATATTGGAAAATTGGTTAGTATATTCATTTCACTCAATATTCAAGACAATTTTGGTCAGCCTGGGAAACAATCATGCTTAGGGTCAACAAATTATATTATTAAAAAATTCCACATATCTCCAAATTATATAATAAAAAATTACATAAGACATGCACCTCTTTTTTATTTTTAGAATATTTTGATTGACTAATACATGATGACATGGAATTTGTATTAAGGTTGGTAGGACCATTTTTCAACCAAATTTCCCCTAATGGGCCACTGGAAGGTAGATCATGGAGTGCACTAAGAATGGAACTCCAATGTTTGATGGTTAGAATTATGCCTTCTAGAGCATAAGGATGAAAACTCTTTTGCAAGTATGCGGAATTGATGGTTGGAAAGTAGTAGTAGACAAATACAAGGCACCTGCCACTCCCCCAACAGATAAAGATGGAAAGAAACTTTGTGAAAATAATTCGAGGGATACAAATGCTATTCTGAGTGGCCTGGCTAGTTCAGTATATGTCAAGGTTATGCATTGCGACTCTGCAAAGGATATTTGGGACAAAATTCAAAATGTTTATGAAGGAGATGCCAAAGTCAAAGTGGCCAAGTTTCAAAATTATAGAGGTAAATTTAAACAACTGAAAATGAAGGAAGATGAAGATATTGCAGCTTATTTCCTGCGATTTGATAAAATAGTGAACGTTATTAAAGGATTAGGAGAACAAATTAAAGGCTCGATAATTGTTCAAAAGGTACTAAGGTCTCTTCCAATGAGATTTGATCCTAATATTTCATCCCTAAAAGAAAGAGTGGATATTGCTATGTTGAGCATGGACGAGCTACATGGAATACCTACAATGTATGAAATGAGAACATAATAGGATAATTCATCCAATAAGGAAGCATCTTTCAAAGCATCCAAAAAGACAAGAAAGAATAAGAAAAAGTCAAATTCAAGCTTCAACTGTAGCAATGATTCAAATGAAGATGAAGAAATAGCCAACTTCGTAAGGAGGTTGAAGAAAGGAACTAGAAAGTACAAAGGTAAGATTCCCTTAAACTGATTTAATTGTGGTAAAATTTGTCATTTTGCTTCTAAACGTCCTTACACTAAGAATTCAGATAGTGATGAAGAAGAAGTTTCCAAGAAATAAAAGAAATATCAAAAGGGAAACAAGAAATGAACTAATAGAAAAGTCTTCAAGAAAATACTCTACTCAAGAGAAGATAGTTCCTCATCTGATGAGGATAATAATAGTGACAGTGACTCGGAAAGAGTATGCTTTATGGCAATGGAAACTCAGAAAGGAACCCTTGAAAATGACGAAGAAGATTATGAATAAGGCGAGTTGGATATTGAGGCAGAATTAATCACTACTTTATGTGATCTAAAAAGGGAAAGGAGGAAAAAAAAGTCCCTCAAGGAATAATTTATCGAGCTAAAAGAGATTTCTCAAAACCTGAACAAAAATTCTGAAGAAATCCAATAGATTATAATAAATCAAAAGGTTCAGCTGGAACAAGCCAAAGTGATTGAAGAAACACTAAAAAATAAGTTGGAAGAAAAGTAGAAAATAAAAGAGTCTTTGGAAGGTGAAATAGTATCACTAAGAAAGGAACTTCAGAAGAAGGACGTTCGACAAAAATTTGGTAACAACACCAAAATATTGGATGAAATCATCAACAGTCAAAGGTCATGATATGACAAGTCTGAATTAGGATACAAACAAACTCATACTAAGAAGGGTTCAAGTTCCACAACGACATAAAAAGAAGAAGCAAAACTTAAGAGATATGCATAAGTCATCAGAGGTCCCATCAAAAAGGAAGAATGCAAGCCTTCAAAGGAGAACATTTAGGAAATGGAGATCACTCAAGAAGAAGATCATCAAATCATAGGAACGTGAAATCAACAACCAACAATGGAGAGGACACAAGAAGAAGATTACAAAAGGGCTACACCACCTAGAATATCTCCCACAATCATGTATCAAACTATCTTTCTCAGATTATGTTATTCCTGTAATAATTTTGGGCACAAGGCTATAAATTGTAAAGCCTATGCTAAGAACATAAGAAACTATGGAGACTACTCTAGGAATAATTATCTTAGAAAACCTCACAAATCTTATAACAGAAACTATAGCAGTTTTGGCTCATTAAATAATGAAGTGGAATGCTACAAATGAAACAATTTTGGAAACATAGCCAAAGATTGCAGGTTGATTTTTCCTCCAAGGGAATCGAAGTAGGATTTTAACAGTCGTGTAAAAGAACCATCAAGGATATGGAAAAGGAAGTAGGATAAACCGAACATTGAAGAATGTTCGATTTCTCTACACCCCCCCCCAAAAAAAAAGAAGTGATTGGTACGTTGATAGTGGTTGTTCAAAGCACATGAAAGCTTACAAGGATATAAATTGTAAATCCTATGCTAAGAAAAGAAGCAACTATGGAGGCTACTCTAGGAATAATTATCTTAGAAAACCTCTTGAAGCTTATAACATAAACTATAACAATTTTTTCTCATTAAATAATGAAGTGGAATGCTACAAATGCAACAATTTTAGACACATAGCTAAATATTGCAGGTTAATTGTTCCTCCAAGGGAATCGAAGAAGGATTTTAATAGTCATGGAAAAGAACCATCAAGGATATGGAAAATGAATCAAGATAAACTGAACATTGAAGAATGTTTGATTGCTCTACAAAACCAAAGCAGAAAAAGTGATTGGTACATTGACAATGGTGACAAGGACAGGTTTGTAAATCTAAAGAAAGAAAGAGATGGATCCGTTTTGTTTGGCAATGATAACTCAACCAAAATTATAGGAAAAGGCACAGTCAATCTTGGAAGCAAAGATGCCATGGCATAAAATTTCCTACTTGTCAAAAATATGAAGCATAATATTCTAAGTGTGAGTCAAATATGTGACCAGGGACACACACTTCTATTCAACTCAAAAAAATGTGAGTTAAGGAAAGAAGGATCAAGCAGATTGGTGGTGATAGAAATATGGACTCCAAACAACATATACATCTTAAATGAGATCGGAATTGAAATATGTTTCTTGGGAAAGCAAGATGAAAGTTGGATTTGGCACAAAAGAATGGGCCATATGCGCTTTGAAAATGTTGTCAAAATCAGCAGAAAGGAAGTGCTAAGAGAAATGCCTAAAATGTAGAATTCCTGCAGAAACCCCGATAGATCTAGAATTCTAGTTAAATTGAACACATGCAATTTGTTGATATTCAAGAGATGAGAGAAAGTTTTTTCTCCATAAATCAGAGAATTATATTAATAAAAAATGAATATACATGAGAAACCATCCTAAAAAAGAAGAGATGAGGCGAATATATAGAATTTCCAAAATAGAAATTCTAGTCAAAAAAAGCTAGAAATAGCTAAAATAGGTATCATAAGCTAAGGGAGACCACATAGTTTGACCTAGACCACTAAAGATACATGTCACACACTCATTAATTTCCACAAGATTCAAGTGATGCGCATTAGCTCACTTAAGCTCACTTATCTGACAAGAGAAGCAGTTCCAACTCACTTAACTAACCCGAAATAGTAGTTACTAATAATAGTAACGACAAAAATCATTAATTAAGGAATAAATCTCTCACTCAAAGAGGAGGTGCGAATTCCCTAATAATATATTAGTTTTGCATGGAGGAGTTGGAATAAATCATGAATAAATCAAGAAAATCAAGAACCAGGAGTTGAGTCTTGATCTAAAATTTGCAGTTTTCCCTAAAATCTAGGGATGAGGCGCCCTTATTCTCTATGTGGCCAAATTAGGTGAAATAAAGTGTAAATGAATGTATTAACCAAGATCTAGGAGTCTAAGCTAGGTATAAACTAATGTAAGTTAGGGTTATTCTCCAACACCCCCCCTTAAGCCTAACTGTAATGACAAAAAAATTTGAGTCCCGACAACTTGACCATTCTAGGTACTCATTACATAAAATAACTCCTCATGAAAAGAGGAAAGAGGGAAAACCTTGTGGGAAAAAGCCCCCCCTCAAAAGAGGAAAAAAAATGTGGAGTGGCCAAAAGTGACCTACTCAGTTGTCTCCACCACTCCAAGCATAGCTCTTAGTTCTAAAAATTTATTTTCAATGAAGGACTTGGTGAAGATGTCTGCAACCTGCTGCTCTATGGGGCAGTACTGCAGTGAAATGAATATGTCACAGATCATCTCGCGGATGTAATGCATATGAATCTCGATGTGCTTGGTCCTCTGCCTCTAAACTGGATCAATCAATATCTAAATGGATCCCTGATTGTCACAAAATATGATAGTCGAAAGTGGATATTGAATACCAAACTCGGAGAGAAGCCCCCACAACCAAACAACCTGTGTAGTTGCATTCACTGCACCTCTATACTCTGCCTCTGCTGTATATAAAACAATTGTGGATTTCTTCTTGCTAGACCAATAGAATGGCCTTGAACCAAAGCTGAAAAAATAACCAGAGGTGGACTTGTGGTCTATACCATCGTCAGTCCAATCATAATATGTGTACCCAATTAGTGAAAGTGGGAAATCTGTAGCATAAAAGATACCAAAACTGGGAGTACCTTTCACATATCTAAGGATTCTTTTTGTAGCTTTCCAGTGAATCTCATGAGGCTCCTGCATATATCTGGAACAAACTCCTACTGCAAAAGAGATATCAGGTCGGGTGTGAGTAAGATACAACAAACTCCCAACCAACTACCGATACAGTGTACTGTCCACCAAAGGTGTAGTACTCGCATCCTCAAATCTGACCCCTGAAAGAAAGGGAGATGTTGTTGCCTTTCATTCTGTCATCTAAAAGCAGAAAAGTAGATATGATGCATACTTAGATTGTTCCATCTTGATCCCTGAAGTAGACTGAGAAACTTCAAGACCAAGAAAGTAGTGTAACAGTCCCAAATCTGTCATGGAAAATCGATCGTGCAATGCTGATTTTGCTGAATCAATAGTTGAAGTAAGGTTCCTTGTCATCAGTAAGTCATCTACATAAAGTACCATCGAAAATAGGGAATCATCATGTTGCAGCAAATAAACATTCGGATCAGATTTGCATCGAATGAATCCAATGGAAAGCAGGAAAGAATCCATCTTTGCATACCAGGCTTTGGGAGCCTGTTTTAGGCCATACCAAGATTTCTTTAATCTGAAAATGAGGGAAGAGTTCTGAATGTATCCCTACGGCTGCTCCATATAGATATCCTCCTTGAGATCTCCATGAAGAAATGCACTCTTCACATCCATGTGGTGAACTTCCCATCTGTGAGAAGCGGCAATGGCCAAAACTAGTCGAATGGAGTCCATTTTTGCAATAGGTGCAAATGTCTCTGTGTAGTCTATGCCATGTACCTGTGAGTATCATTTTGCAACAAGTTGAGATTTGTAATTGCTGATATCACCATCTACAACAATCTTTGTTCTATATATCCATCGGCATCGAACAAGCTTTCTTCCTTTCAGAAGTGGAACCAAGTCCCATGTGTTGTTGTCCATAAGAGCATAGTACTCTTCATCCATGGAATCCTCCCAGAGTGGGTTTCCAACAACCTCAGAGTGTGAATTTGGATCTGAACCAAGTGACATATAGCAATGTATGGGCAACAAAGGTTCTGTGGCAGCCAGGGCTTGAGGATCCACAAAAAACTGTGATCTAGTCCTTCTTGTATCTGCAGGATCACCGACTAGTTCACCCGCATCTTGCAGGGTTTTCTTTGCCCAAGTTGGAAACTAAGTTGGATCAGCCATGACCTGCTCCTCATCCTCTATATTAGACCCAAAATTATTCTCTTATGGCTTCTCTGAAGCGCTTTAATAATTTTCCAACTCCTCCTCATCAGTGACAACAAGCGGTTCCTCGACAGGGTCTTCTGAAAAATCATGCAGTGATTCTTCTTCAAACTTCACACTTCGAGCTAGAATGAACTTTTCAGTGTGAGAGTCCAACAATCTATATCTTTTGACACCTTCAGGATATCCAAAAAATATGCATTCAACACTTTGAGGCTCCAAAGCCTTCCTCTGATCTGTCAGAACGTGAGCCCATGCTCATGAACCAAAAATACGAAAGTGCGACACTTTCGGTTTCTTATCGGTCCAACATTCAAAAGGAGTGGTGCCTTTGAGTGATTTGTGAGGAACTTGGTTCTGAATGTATGCTGCACAATTAATAGCTTCAGTCCATATCTTGGGAGCTAATGATTTCGACTGGAGCATACAATTTTCCATCTCTTTTAAGGACCAGTTTTTCCTCTCCGCAACACCGTTCTGCTGTGGTGTATATGGCACTGTGTGTTGTAGTTGTATACCTGCATCAATACAAAGTTTCTGCACATCTTTGTTGACATACTCCCCCCCATTATCAGTATGGAGTATCTTAATCTTACACCCAGACTCATTCTCAACAAGTGCTTTAAATTCTATAAGGCATTCAAATACTTCCGATTTTAATTTAAAAAAAAATACCCAAGTAAAGCGAGAGAAATCATCTATGAAGGTGAGTACATGTCGAGTCTTACTGATTGAAGGCTGCGAGAATGGGCTCGTGATGTCACTGTGAATCATCCCAATAGGTGAAGAAGCTCTCTGTGCCTTCCCTTTATCAAACTTTTTCTCTGGATGCTTGCCAAGAATGCATCCTTGACATACACCGCTTGTGAATTTAATAACTGGCAATCCTTCTACCATGTTTTCCTTGCTGAGTTGATGCAAGTATTTATAGTTTAGATGGACAAATATTTCATGCCATAACCTGCTGATATCATTAGATTGTGACAGAAATACAATGCTAATAGATTTAGGAACAAAGTGGAAGATGAAATACAAACGAGAACCGTGATCTACAATTCCATGTGCAAGCTGTGTGCCTGTGGAAATGTCAATAATCACTGTGGAGTCCGGAGTGAACTCCACCTTCCTTCCAGAGCCAGAATGAGTGATCTGATATATCGAGAGAAGATTTGCGGACAACGAGGGAACATGAAGCACATTTGTGAAGCAACCCCCTTCAAGATCAACAATTCCTTCTCCGCACACCTTTGTGGGTGTGGCATCTCCTAAGTAAATTGGGGTTCTGGTGCTTTCTTCGATGGAGGAAAATTCATCTTTTGATGTAGCCATATGGTTCGATGCACCTGAATCAATGATCCAATATGATGGAGTGGATGTGACATCCATTAAAGCATGACCATCTCGTGTTGTCCCTCCCGTTCTGTTACCATATTTCTTCTTTGCATTTTCAGGCACCGTGAGATTGTGTTGCTGCAATTGCTTAGCCATCTCATCGATAGTCTTTCTCATGCAATTTTCTTCGGGATGAAAACCTTTGGAATAGTATATGAAAAGTGTTATTTCCTTCTTCTTCTTACCCTTAGGCTTAGAAGATTTATCTGAAGATTGTGCGGATCTCTCCTTCTTCGATTCAGGAAATTTACCTGTTCCTTTTTTCTTGTCTTTTCAACTGCTCTTTGGAGCATTAGTAGCCGCAAGTGATTGGTTATTGGAACGCTTGATGGCACCCATTTGGAATGACTTAACTTTCTCTTGAGTCAATTCTGCAATGAAATCATTCAATGGAGGCATTTTCCATTTTTCCTGAGTCAATTTAGATGCTTGAAAAGACGACACAAATACAGAATATTCAGGGCCTAATTTTGAGAGAATTGAAAGGATGAGTTGTTCTTCCTCTTTCGTGATTCCACATGCATTAAGTTCAATGAGGAGGGATTTGAACTTGGTGAAGAATTCTTTCAGGTTGCTAAAATGAATTGGACTTAGGGATATGAGTTCATTCTCCAGTTGATGCACTCTCATTGCATCCTGCTTGTCGAATAGTCCTTCCAATGTGGTCTAGACCACCTCGGGAGTAGTGGATCTACTGAAATGAAAGAGGAGATCTCTAGAAATTGATAGGCATATCATCCCAATTGCTTCATCTAATTTATTTAAATACTTTATCTTCTCTGCTACAACAGTCGGTTCTTTCTCCGTTCCCATTGTTACCCGGTAAAGCGCTTTGCTTCGGAGGAGCAGAGAGATCTCTGTCTTCCATTCGAAGTAATTGAAAGGATTTAGAATGAGTTTTGTGGGCTGAGAGAGATGATCCATTGCTTCTTTCTGCACCTCCTGATGATTTATACCTTCAAATAAAACCATGTACAATTCACTAGATTCAATCTAGCTCTGATACCATGTAGAATTCCTGCAGAAACCCCGATAGATCTAGAATTCTAGTTAAATTGAACACATGCAATTTGCTGATATTCAAGAGATGAGAGAAAGTTTTTGCTTCATAAATTAGAGAATTATATTAATAAAAAATGAATATACATGAGCAACCATCCTCAAAAAGAAGAGAGGAGGTGAATATATAGAATTTCCAACATAGAAATTCTAGTCAAAAAAAGCTAGAAATAGCTAAAATAGGTGTCATAAGCTAAGGGAGAACACAAATTTCGACCTAGACCACTAAAGATACATGTCACACACTCATTAATGTCCACAAGATTCAAGTGATGCGCATTATCTCACTTAAGCTCACTTAATTGACAAGAGAAGCAGTTCCAACTCACTTAACTGACCCAAAATAGTAGTTACTAATAATAGTAATGATAAAAATCATTAATTAAGGAATAAATCTCTCACTCAAAGAGGAGGTGCGCATTCCCTAATAATAGATGAGTTTTTGCATGGGGGAGTTGAAATAAATCATGAATAAATCAAGAAAATCAAGAAAATCAAGAACCAGGAGTTGAGTCTTGATCTAAAATTAGCAGTTTTCCCTAAAATATAGGGATGAGGCGCCCTTCTTCTCTATGTGGCCAAATTAGGTGAAATAAAGTGTAAATGAATGTATTAACCAAGATATAGGAGTCTAATCTAGGTATAAACTAATGCAAGTTAGGGTTATTCTCCAACATAAAATTTCAAATCCAGCAAACACTATGTGCAATCACTGTGAACATGGAAAACAAACAAGAACTGAGTTCAGGACAAAGGAATACTATAAAAAAACCATTGGAGATTGTACACATTGATCTATGTGGACCGATGAAAAAAAAAGGAATGAATGGAGAACAATACTTCATGCTAATTATGGATGATTATACAAGAATGATCGGAGTTTGTTTTCTCAAGAAAAAGTCAGAGGTGTTTGAATGTTTTAAGATATTCAAAGAGATGGTTGAAAACGAGACTAATTTGAAAATCAAGTGCTTGATATTAGACAATGGAGGTGAGTTCACGTTAAAATAATTCATGCATTTTTATGAAGAACATGTAATAAAAATGAGTCGTTGAAAGGATGAATAGAACTGTACAAGATATGGCCAAAACCATGTTGAAAGATTCCAAGTCCCGTGATATCTTTTGGGTGCAAGTAGTACATACGGTCGTTCATATATTGAATAGATGAATTCTTAGAAGTAACAATGAGAAGATCTCATATGAACAATGGAAGGGAAGACCAGTGAACGTCAAGCACTTTAGAGTGTTTGGAAGCAAATGTTACATAAAAAGAGAAGATAACAAGATTGGAAAATTTGACTCTCAGGTTGATGAAGGCATATCGGTTGGATAATCAAGAAAAATCAAGGAATACAAATGATACAACCTAAGACTCAACAAAATAGTGGAAATAATCAATGTACAAATTGATGAAACACATGTGTTGAAGACTAGAGAAGAAAGCAAAAATTCAAAAGAGCATGAAGCAAAACTAAAATAAGAAGAAGTAGAAGAAGAAGAAGAAGAAGAAGAGAAGCAACCAGAAGCATAGCAAGAAGAAAAAGAAGACAATCATCAATATCTCCAGACACTTAAATGTTGGTGTTAGATTAATTGGGTTGGTTGTCATTGATGTCAACCCTTGAAGAAAGTCCAGTAGCAAATTTCGATAGTACAAAGGTTTCGGTAATGGACCCAAGTTTGTTTGATGGATAATGGTATGAGTTTTGATATATTTGCAGGAAAGAATATTCTATATGTATATTACATGTCATGTCATTTCCGGTAGTATGTGGAACGTCACATAACTCCTCATGGTTAGAGAGTTATGGCCATGTGAAGTTGGAGAACCCTCATGAGTCATCTAGAAGCCCCAAAAGGTCAAAGTAGTCAAAGTGGTTGCAAAGAAGAAATTATTTAAATAATAAAGTGAAGTGATGCGTGCACTATAAGTCAAAGTGGATGCAAAAGAAAGTTTTTAAATAATAAAGTTAATGGAAAATTTATTAATTGTGGAAAGTGGTTAAGTTAAGTGGCCAAGTGGTTAGAAGTGGGTTAGCCCTAAAATAAGGAAAGTGGGTTAAGATGATTAGAAGGTAAAATTATTTAAATAATAAAGTTAATGGATAACTTACTAATTTTGGAAAGTGGTTAAGTTAAGTGGACAAGTGGTTAGAAGTGTGTTAGCCCTGAAATAAGGAAAGTGGGTTAAGATTATTAGAAGGTAACCCCTTGAGGAAGCTACATCAAAGTATAAATAAGAGGCAAGGGTCTCTCATTCAAATACACTTGAGAATATTGAATATATACAAGTGAATGAGGTAACCAAA
>ML818326.1:87974-112568 GCA_009831015.1 Picea engelmannii | reverse complement strand
CCATCACATCTCTAATCAGATATATGTTTCCACCATTCTAGCAAGTCTTTCACTATGTATTTCTACAGTTTTGTACATTTCTCTCATTAATAGAAACTATGTATTATTGTATATCTATGTTTATGATTATATATCTTATATATCTCTGTTATATTATTGGATATATAACATATCTCTGTACATTTATTTATTATATATCCTCTCTCATTTAGTTCCAAAAATAATCTGGATCAGTGGTATCAAAGTATGTTTATCTTGATCATTTTTCAGTGCATGTCCCCGACGAGGTCCAAGTATAGAAAGTTGAGTCTCGAGCTTGTCTCTCTTGAGGAAAATCACTCTCGAATGCCCACTAACCCTCCATGGCATAGAAAAGAAAGACAACAGCTCATAAGATTCTATTAATCTTTTGCTTGAGCAAGCTCTCACATGACAGAGGGATGAAATGATGGAGAATTTTTCCCACATCCTTTAACACCTATCGATAACAACAGGTGCATCTTGATCAAGTGGCCAATTTGGAGGCACCTCACCTTTTAAGGTACAATTTAATTTTTATATTCCCGTATTTGAAGGAAAAATAGATGTAGATGCCCTAGAAAAATGGTTAAATCTACTATAAGGTTATTTATTTGTTCTGAATTTATCCAACAAGGAAAAGATCACCTTCTCACTCGTTAAGGATATTCCCCATGTCAAACATTGGTGGGAAACTTACTGGGATAAAATCTCCACAAAGGAGTCTAGAATATATGGGGCCAAGCCCACTTGGTATTTTTTTGTGGTTGCATTCAAGGAACAATATTACCCTGATGGAAACTATGATGACCAGTACATGAGATGGACCACACCGCAACAAGAGAAGGGCTAAGCAGTGTCAGAGTTCACCAATACCTTCCATACCTTGCGCACCAAGATGGGTATCAAATACTATGAGTGACATTTGGTTATGAAATATCGTGGGGCTCTACATAGGTAGATACAAACTGAAATGGAGTTTTTGGACAACTCATCGTTGGGATCTCCCTAGTGATATGTTGTCAAAATACAACAAAAATTTAGGAACCAAAATAAATGGGAGTTTTGGTCTGCAAATCTACAACAACCAAAGCATGATAAATATGGCCCTAAAAAACAGCCTCTCGAAAACAATTCTAAGCCACAAGAAAAGAAGGGTCACGGAAATATGAAGGACAATGGAAAGTGGTGTGATTTCCACAAAATACCCTGGAACAACACCAACGGATGTAAATCAAAACATTCGTTGGTGGTTGAGATCAAAGAAAAATATATGAACCCAAATTCAGAATCTAATTCGAAAAACACTGGAAAAAGACAGATCATCGATGCAGAACCGACTACTATTGTTGCGACCACAAAAATTCAAACAAAAGAACCAACATATCTTGAAGAGGGGGAACACCTCTTCCCTTCACATATGTGGGTGAAGAGACCCCTTTGAATTTCATTGTTGATAGTGGAAGCCAGAAGAACCTCATCTCAGCAGAGGTCGTCAAACAGTTGGGATTGTCGACAACACCACACCCAAAACCATACAACATCAAGTGGCTTCCCCAGGGATCAGATCTTTGTGTTAGCCAGCAATGATGATTATCATACGACATCCATCCTTCAAGTATGAGATATTATGTGATGTTTCCCCATTAGATGTCTGTGATGTTCTTTTCGGCCAACCATATATGTGGAAGCACCATGTTATTTATGAGTCTTGACCCTATAGTGTCATTATTACTCTGGGGGGTCATGTCTATAGGACACCATAGGTAGTTCTGACTAGTGTCCCACCTAAACAGTGTCATAAGGTAGTACCTTATACTACAAAATTCAACTTCTTCACAATTTGTTCGAAAGGTGAACATAAGGACACTACAACCACTGTAGTCTCGGTCCAAGCCCCTTCTATCCAGCAGAAGCAGGTTGACAAGATTAAAGAAAAGAGAAAATATTACTTCTTGACATAGTCATATCATGTGGCCAGACTGGTTAAAAAGGTCCAACCCTTCCAACATCAGGTTCTCAACAACCTTTCGCAATCCAAGCAACGCAACTTCTCTAGCAAGGCAAGAAACTCACCAAGGTTTAGGTTCATCAAACGCTTCCCCCTCTCCATCGAGAACAAAACAAAATAGATACCATTGATTCCTAAGGAGGGAGGATTGATGTAGTTGGATATCACTATCCATCCACCTATTCCATTGGCTCGAAAAACAGTTTTCCACCTTGGGATTCTTTCAATAGTTTTTCGAGTTCCAAATTTCTAGGGTCGTTTTGAGGTCCTAAATGATGTTTTTTGGGGATTTGGAGCCCAGGTGATTGCTAAAGACACTAGCTTGGGCTAGTTGAAAATATTTATTCTCATCTAGACCTTTCCAACGGTGTATCAAGAACCCCAAGTGGAGATCATATGAAAAAGTTATTCCCTAGGAAGTTGATGTATCAACTACCCCCATCGGGGCCCACAAACCTTTTGGAATTTCATCTTCCAGAGTTAGGGTTTTGTATTTTCCTTTTGTTAAAAAGGCCTTTGGAGCCTCATTGTAAAAAAAAAATTCTTTTGAATGAGCGTAGTCATCACATCTTTTCTCATAGATAAATTTCCACCATTCTAGCAAGTCTTTCACTATGTATTTCTACAATTTTGTACATTTCGCTCATTAATAGAAATTGTGTATTAATGTATCTATGTGTTTATGGTTATATCTATGATATATCTCTATTATATTATTGGATATCTGATATATCTCTGTACATTTATTTATTATATCTCCTCTCTCATTTCGTTCCAAAAATCATCCAGATCAGTATGTCCTAAATTCCAATGAGATGGAAAATTCAGTGTTGAAGGAAATGCACAATGTGCCATATGTCGAGCACCCATGATATCATAAGAGAATTGCAGTTGTAAGAATCCAATACTTTTGGCAGGGAATGAAGAAATAAATGGCCAATTACATATCCATATGGCTAGAGTGTCAAAAGGTGAAGACTGAACATAGCAATCAAGCATAATTGTTACATCCATTGCCCATTCCAGAGTGGAGGTGGGAAGTAGTATCGGTTGATTTTATTACTAAGTTTCCCATAACAGTAAAGAAACATGATTACATCATGGCGGTGGTGGATAAATTAACTGAGGAAATGCATTTCATTCATGTGAAGACTACACACAAGGAAACAAATATTTCAAATATCTACATGAAGGAAGTTTCTAGGCTAGCTACATGGAGTGCCTGAGGAGATTGTTTCAGATAGAGATCCAAAATTCATTTCCAATTTTTGGAAGGGTTTGTTCAAAGGATTTGGGAAAAAATTAAATCTTATTACAACATATCACCCAGAGTCATTTGGAAAAATACAGAGGACTAACAAGATAAATGAGGGCATGCTCAAAATGTATGTGATGGATCAGCCATCAAATTGAAAATATTATATCCACTTACTAGAATTTGCATAAAACAATGGGTATTATGCCTCATTAAAAATGAACCCATTTGAAGAATTGTATGGTAGAAAGTGTAACACACCAGTTAGTTGGGATAATCCAGCAGACAAAGTAGTTTTTGGGCCGGATTTGTTAAGAGAAATGGAAGAGTAGATGATAATGATTAAGCATAATTTAAAGGTTGCCCAGGATAGGTAGAAACGTTATCGAGACAAGAATAGATTTTTATAGATTTAAAAGTGGGAGAACATGTCTTTTTAAAAGTGAAGACAAAAATAAGTTTGTTAAGATAAGGAAGTTGCCCGAAGTTGGCAGCGAAATATTGTGGTCCTTTTGAAATCTTAGAAAAGATAGGGTTAGTTGCATACATGCTAGAATTTATTTCATCCATGAGATTGCATAAGGTATTTCATGTATCATTATTAACAAACTATGTGCCTAACCATAAGGACATAATTAATTGGAATGTGATCTAGGTGAAGCACGAAGGGGATTTCCAAGTGGAAACAGTACACATCCTGGACCAGAAAGTCAAAGTTCTCATGAACAAGGTCATAGGGCTGGTAAAGGTTCAATGGAACTACTACAATCCTGAAGATGCTACATGGGAGTATGAAGAAAACATGTGGGAAGAATACCCTTAAAATTTTGACAATTTTGAAGAAAATAGAATGCAAGACTCCATTTTGAACAACTAAATTTTTGGAACCACATCTCATAGTCCTATCCAACTATGTCGGGGACCCTAGTAAAATAATGGCTCATTCCTTCGGTTAATCATGATAAATGAATAGTACATTCCTTGGATTATCCCTGATAAACGAATGGTGCATTCCTTGGGTCGACGAGTTGAGAGGAACATGAGATTATGGTTGGAACTGTTGGTGGAGTATTAAAGTGCAAAATTTTATTTTATAAGTATTGTGATGTAAATTTGTATATGTATATCAGAACAGTGTTCACCAAGGACGATGCACAATTGTAGGGGAGGGGGAATGTAACATCCCCACTATAACCCCTATTTTAATTTTTGTTTATTGTAGATATAATGTGTAGGTACGACCACAACGATGTAATATGTGAATTCTATTTCTATGTTTTAATAATCAAATGTGATGTCAGCTACTAAGGGAACATGGATAGAGATGGGGGATGAATTAATCCACAAGAGGTGGGAGAGTCTAGGATAATGTCCAAGAGGGTTTCAACGAGGGAATTACCCATATATATTAATTCAACACATTTTCTTAAATTTTCTATTGGTATATGAACCTTTTAATTTTTTATTGAGTGTTCCCAAAGCCAATAATTGAATACATGTAAGAGGGTGGGTGTGAGTGGTCACATCTCAAAGTTATTGGGTACATGGGGGTTGAGTACAATCATCTTTTGGAAGTGTGTGAGTCAAGAAAGGTAATCCAAAGGGAGGAAATTCGTATGGGTTGGGACAAAAATTTTAAACATGAAGTTTTTGTGCATGAGGAGCAAGTAGAGAGGAAGAAATAGAGCTTGAAGCTAGAGCATCCACGGAGGTAGAATTTGAGATCATGTTGGAGCTTATTTTGATTTGAAGACTCAAGACTTAGTTTGTCATGCATGAAGAGTGGAATTCTAAATGAGATGCACTAAAATAGAAAATGTTTGTTGGTGTTTGTTGGTAGTTTTCTTGGCAGTGAATTCCCTTTAGTTCATAGCTAAGAGATTCCTAGCTACTAGTTCTAGAGAAACCCTGGTAAATGAATGGGGCACCCAAGGGAATAAGATCAATGAAGGGTTACATTCCTTAGGTTCGTCAGGTCAAGAGGAACAAATATCATGGAAAATCAAGATAGTTGTAGGAGGATTGATCCATATTATTTTTCAGAACGAAATGAAAGTAGATATATTCCAATGAAATACTCATAAAAATTACCAAAAACAAAGAGATGCAACAAAACATGATTTCTATTAATGAAATAAATGTATAAAGACTGTAAAAATATAAAGTGCAAGACTCGCTAGAATGGCGACATATTTATCTCTGAGAAGAGATGTGACAGCTACACTCATTCGCAAGAAGATGATTACAATGAGGCTCTGAAGCCCTTTTTATGATAAACATGAATGTCAAAACCCTAGACATCCAACAACCTAACCCTAGGAGATGAAGCACCAAAATTCATGTGGGCCTCTTTGGGGTAAGTTAGTACATTAACTTCCCGGGGTCATAAATTTTGCATACGATCTCTGTTTTAGGCTATGATAGCCCATTGGAAAGGTATTTTCGAGAACTACACATTATGTCATCAAAATTTGATTTTGTCTACAATTTGATTGTGGCAAGCCAAGAAAACATTGTTTAGGGCCCCAAAACGGCCCTGGAAGTATAGAAAGATGTACTAACATGAAAACTTCCAAAATAATCCAGTTGGAATACGTGGCTGGCCACCAATATCCACCTTGATGTTTTTTAGGGATTTGGGATAGCCCCGGAAGTGCATAACCCACAATTACAAAGAAATGTCCCCATTACAGATAAATGTGAACTGAAAATTGTCAAGATGAACCAGTTGGAATTTGGAACATGTGGGTGGCCACCAATATCCACTTGGATCAATCCTCCCCCCTTAGGAAGCAATGCTATCCATTGCATTGAGTGCCCGGGGAAGAGGGGAAAGTGTTTTATGAATATGAATCTTGGTGAGTTGCGTCCCTTGTCGGATAAGTTTCACTTCTTGGCCTATGGAAGGTTGTCACGAACCTGTTGTTGGAGGGGTTGAATTTGTTCCACCAACCTATTGTCTCTAGGCTTGGCAGAGCATTGTGTAGGCACCATTGTAGGTGAAGAAACAATATCCTCTTTCTCTTCGGCAATATGCTTCTGTTGGATAGAAGGTGTTGAGGCTACAATGGTTGTAGCGGTCTTCTATGCATCCTTTGAATAGACTATGAAGAGGATGAATATTGTAGTATGAGAGATTACCTTCTGACACTTTTTTGGTGGAACAATAGTCATATCTACCTCTAGTATCCTATAGAGATGACCCCCGGAGTAATAATGACACTATGGGGTCGAGATTCATAAACAACATGATGTTTCCACATATATGGTTGGCCCAAAAAAACATCACAAACATTAATAGGGGAAAAATAAAACACTACCTCATTCTTGAAGGGTTGGATACCATAGGACAGGAGACATTGTTGGCTGACATAGATATCTTGTCCTTGGTGAAGCCACCTGATGTTGTATGGCTACAAATGTGGTGGTTTCGACAACCCCAACTGTTTGATGACCTCAGCTGAGATGAGGTTGTTTTGGCTGTAGTTATCAACAATGAAATGCAACAGGGTCCCCTTTACCCACATCTGTGAATGGAATAGGTGCTCCCCCTCTTCATGATCTACTGGTTCTTCTGGTTAAATTGTTGTGGTCGCAACAATAACAGTGGGGTATGCATAGATGATCTGTCTATTTTCAATATTTTTTGGATCATATTCTGAATCAAGGTTCGGCTCCTTATCTTTGACCTCAACCACGAATGATTGTTTTGAGCGGCATTCATTAGTGTTGTTGCAGGGGAATTTGTGGAAGTCACACCACTTCCCAGTGTCATTCTTCATATTTTCCTTACCCTTCTTGTCCTATGTCCTGGACTGGTTGTCTAGAGGATGTTGGTTAGGGTCGTCTTTACCATGCTTTAGTTTTTTTGGATTGGCATACCCTAACTCCCATTTGTTCTAGTGCCTAAATTTCTGCTCAATTTTGACAACATATCGATAGGAAACTCTCAATGATGAGATGTTTAGAAAATCCATTTTGGTTTGGATGTACCTATGCAGAGCATCACAGTATTCCAGAACCATATGTCGCTTGGATTCTTTGATACCCATCTTGGTACACAAGGTATGGAAAGTATTCATGAAATCTGGCACTATTTGGAACTTCTCTTGTTGCATATTGGTCCATCTCATGTACTAGTCTTCATAGTTATCAACAGGGTAGTATTGTTCCTTGACCGCATCCACAAAAAAATCCCAAGTGGGCTCAGCCTCATATATTCCATATTCCTTTGTGGAAATTTTCTCCTAGTAATTTTCCCATCAATGTTTGACATGGAGGAGAGCCTTGAAGAGTGTGAAGGTGATATTTTCCTTGTCGAAAAAATTGTGAATAGAGAAATAACCTTCTAGCAGATTTAACCTTTTTTTGAAGGCATGTGCATCTATCTGACCTTCAAATACATGAATATAAAACTTAACTTTTACCTTGAAGGGAGAGGTTCCTCCAAAGTGGCCTCTTGATGAAGATGTGCATGTTTCTATCAACATGAATTGAAGGATGTGTGCAAAATTCTCCATCATTCCGTCCCTCTGTTACGCGAGATCTTGCTCAAGCAACAAGTTAATAGAATCTTTTTCTCTGTCATTTTCCTCAAGAAAAACAAGCTCGAGACCCAACTTTCTATACTTGAACCTCGTCGGGGACATGCACTAAAAAATGATCAAGAGTAGCCTACTCTGATACCATTGATTCAGATTATTTTTGGAACAAAATGAAAGCAGAGATATTACATTGAAATACTCATAAAAATTTCCAGAAATAGAGAGATACAATAATACATGATTTCTATTATTGAAAGAAATGTACAGAGACTGTAAAAATGCATAGTGCAAGACTCGCTAGAATGGTGGCAAATTTATCTCTGAGAAGAGATGTGACCGTTAAACACATTCGCAAGAAGATGATTAAAATGAGACTGTGGAGGCCTTTGTATGATAAACATGAATGCCAAAATGCTAGACATCCAAAAACCTAACCCTGGGAGATGAAGTGCCAAAAGTAATGTGGGCCCCATTGGGGTAAGTTAGTACATTAACTTCCCAATGTCTTAACCTTTGCATATGATATCTGGTTTAGGTGTGTGATAGCCCGTTGGAAAAGTGTTTTCGAGAAATACACATTATGTCACCAAAGTTTGGCTGCTTCACAGTTTGACTATGGTAAGCCAATAAAACACTATTTAGGGTACCAAAATGGCACTGGAAGTACAAAAAGATGTACTGACATGAAAGCTTTCAAAAAAATCCAGTTGGAATCGGTGGGTGGCCAATAATATACACATGGATGTTGTGTAGGGATTCAGGACAGCCCTGGAAGTGTAGAACCCACAATTACAAAAGAATGTCCCCATTACAAAGAAATTTGTTGAACTAAAAATAGTCAAGATGAGCCAGTTGGAATTTGGAACAGGTGGGTGGCCACCAATATCCACCTAGATCAAGGATACCAGTGGGTTTTGAGTTTTATAAGATGTGATAAAAACACCCTCTTTTGTGGATTACTAACCTCAACTCAAGAGTGATTGGTTGTTGAGATTTGGAACAATCAGTTTATGGTTGGGTAGAAGGTTCGTCCCAAGTAGCCGGTTGCACAATAGTTTTAAAAGATAATTTTGTGATCTATTTTCTATATTGTATTTATGACTTAAATTGGTGTGCATGAACTATATGTATTTGAGAATGATTTATATGCTATTGTGTTGAGTTTCTTAGCTTCATTTCATGTCATATTTAGATTTTTGTAGATGTATGCAATTAATTGTAATAAACAATAGTTAAATATGTATGGAAATCCTAGCCGGAAGCTACACGAATTTATTTAGATAACAAAAAATTTGTTTTTGTAATTTTTCCACACCATAATGTCCCTCGGTTGGGCTTGGGGACATTACATCTAGAAGCAGAAAAAAGTGAAGAAACAGTTGCAACAATAGTTGGAGAAAGGAGTAATTTGGCCAAGAACTTCACCTTGTGGGTAACCTATCATCAAAGTACCCGAGAAGGATGGGAATTGGCGAATGTGTATCAACTACATAGATTTAAACAAGATTACACTCAAGAATCAATACCCTTTACCCAGGATCAATTATTTTTTAAACTAGTTGCAACATGCCAAGTACTACACCAAGTCGGAACTCAAATCAAGATACCAGCAGGTACATGTTGAAGAATAAGACACATGGAAGACCACCTTCAAGACAAGGCAAGGCCTGTATGAATGGTTGGTCATGCCTTTTGGTTTATGTAATACACTGACTACATTTATGTGATTATGGAATGATGCATTGCATTCATATTTAGATTCATTTGTAAAATTATATTTTGATTACATATTGGTTTATATCTCTACTGGAGAAGACCACATCTCACATCTCATGCAAGTGTTAGAAACTTGGCTAACCTTAAGAAGTGTGAGTTTTCTTAGGATTCATTGGTGTAGTTGGGGTATGTGATAGGTGGAGGGGAAATCAAGATAGATCCCATGAAGATGGAAAACATCATCAAGTGCCCAGTTCCTACTATTGTCACTAAAGTTAGGAGATTTTTGGGGGTAGTGCAGTACCTACAAAAGTTTGTTATGAACATAATATATAATAATAAACATAACCACATTATAATAGTTAATGAATAATTAATGAAAAGGCACCTTTGCAATGAAAGGTCACATCTCTTCATGGAAGGGAACCCCTGCGTGGGTGTATAAGGACATCATTCTTATTGTATCTCATCATCTCATATTCATATACATTATTATTTAATATATTATCTTTTATGGATTATAACCCGTTGTCCTACTTACATTGGGTATTTACCAGGTGAACCGGCTTGGTTCACCACAAAGTTCATAGCATCAATTTAGCATTAGTTATAGCACTCCATGCCATAACAACCCATGGTAAGATATTTTAGTGGGGAAAGAATTACCAGAAATATTTTGACAAGTCAAAGTGGAATATCAGTCAGGCACCATTCCTTGTGTTACCTAACTTGCTTAGTCCTTTCAAAATGGAGATAGATGCAAGTGGTTATGTTATTGTAGTGGTCTTGATGCAAGAAGGTAAGAAAGTATGCTATCATTCTGAATTTTTTCATAGGGGAGTCTTGAACTATCCTACATATGATAAGGAACTCTATGCCCTAGTTCATGTTGTTAAGAAGTGGAAGAACTATTTAATGGGTAGGGAAACCATCATCCACACTAATCACTAGCCACTACATTATTTTGAGGCCTAGAGTAAGATTCAACAAACTTGACATTACAAGTGGACGAGGGTTTTTCAATAGTGCCATCTAGTCATAAAATGTAAGAAGGGGAACACTAATAAGTTGGAATCCATGCTTCCAAGGCCATCCACATCCAATATTACAACTTTGGGAACTATTATTCACATGGATTATTCTACCCATGATAAATAAAAAGAGGAATACATTGAAGATGAGGACATTAAAGAGGTGTTTCAACAATTACATGGCCAAATTAATGTAAAAGAAGGTGGTGGTAAGGATGATTATCTTCTCCAGAATTGGTTTCTCTACAACCTAGACAGGATTTATTTTCCTAAAGGTAAAAGGTTTCATTTTATCAGAGAGGCTCACACCTCTAAGTTTGCATGATATTTTGGTGTTAGAAAGACAATTGTCAACTTACAAAGGTATATGTATTGACTCAAAATACAGAAATATGTAGCTTGGTATATTATAGGATATATACTTTGTTGTAACAACAAGCCCAATAATAGAAATAAAGTTTTATACCATCATTTACGTATGCCCACTCAACCTAGGAAAGCATTTCCATGGATTTTGTGGGTGGTTTTGCAACAACTAGGAAGGGACATGACTATTTGTTTCTGGTAGTTAACAAGGTCAACAAGATGTGCATTCTTATGCAATGTAAACACACCATCAAGGAACAAGAAGTAGTGAACATACTATTTGAACAAGTTTAGGTGCACTTTGGGATACCAAGGAGAATAATATCAATCAAGGATCCCATATTTATCGATTCCTTTTGGACTACACTTTTGGAGAAGATGAACACCAAGTTGAAGAGATCTACAACATTCTATCCATGGAAAGATGGGCAGACATAAGTAATCAACATGACATTGGTACACATTTTGAGGGGTTATAATCAAAAGCATCCAAATACCTAGGACAAAAATATGATCTATATTCAACACTCTCACAATAGAGCAGTCCATACTTCTACCAATAATTCTCATTTCGAAACTTGCTTTGGGTATTTTGTACCTTTGCCCTTGGATGTTGTAGATGGAGAGAAAGGATGAGTGAGGAAATATGTCACAAGAGAAGCATTGAAAGAAGATAGATTTGTTTAAAATATTATGCATATCCATTTTCAAGTATAGGAGACATTGAAGAAATCACAGGAAAAGTACAAGGCCCAACATGACTTTCACAAAACTGAGAAATCATTCAAAGTGGGAGACCGATTTTTGTTATAGTTGAATAAGTAAAGACTATGAAGTCCTAGTAAGAATATCAAGGCTATGTAGTATGTCCCTTTTGAGGTATTGGAGAAGGTGGATGCTAATTCCTATAGACTCAGTTTACCCCCATATATGCACATTTACTCAATAGTGAATGTGGAAAATATAAAACTCTATTAGCCTTCGATGTTGGATCAAGAAACTAGGGAGTAGGTCTTACCTACCATAGAGGATTTAGCGCCAGAAGCTCAGGAAATTTTTGAAGAAGATATACTTTTGTAGAAGAAGTCCAAAACTACTTGATAGGGGCACCATGATGTTTAGCAGATCGAGTCAAAAGGACAACTTCTAGGAAAGGAAAAATGATACTCTAAGGAGAAGGTAGAGGAAAATTTTCCTCACCTCATTTAGTAAAAGCTTTTGGTGACCAAAAGCCTCCCTAAATGGGGAGGTATGATCCGAAATGGATCATTATATAATTTGACATCCATTTGGTACTTTCTGTGTGGAAAAAATGGAGGAATTAGCTTCCAAGGCACAGTTTGGAGATTTAGGGTCTGAAACCTTCCAGAGCCAATTTGAGGCATCAAATGACACTTTTTGGGGTCAAAACTTCACAAACATAGCTCAACCCTCGACACTATTATGCACACCCAAACCCTTTCAACGGTGAAAAAATGCCTTAATCAAAGCTCGTATGCAAAAGTCATGCCTCCTACAAGTTGACCTAACTTGTTCACCAACATGGTACGAAGTGGATGCCACATCAACACCATTACTCATGCATGTCAATTTAGCGGCGTGTGGGTTTTCAAGAAGATTCTAGAAGGTCCTAAACCTAAAAATATTAAGGGTTGAGGCATGATGCAAGAGCATATCTCCATGTCAACCAACCAACCAACTAGCCATGTCAAGCGCACACATTCAAAGTTGAAGAGAGGCGCAGTCCTCATTTAAAATTGGAATTGAATGTAATTAAATGTCTAGGTTGTTGAGCCATAGCGTCATGCCTTTGCGCAGGATATAGATAAGATAGGCCTTTAATGTTTATAAGGTTGAGATCTAGATCTGGATAGCGGACTAGATAGCTCATTCAATGTAATTGAATAGGGTAGGTAGGTTGGAGGAAAGAGCTCAAAGAGCCCCCTCAGGTAAAAGAGATTTCGTATCTCATTTTTGGTAGTAGTGGTGAGAGAGTTGTAGTTGTAGTGGAGAAGAGAGTATCTGCGAGTAGAGAGCAGAAGAGAAGGAACCGAGACCTTGTTACAGGCCGTGCTCAAGAACACCTTGTAAATACAGGCATTGCCATATTTAATACAAAAAGAGCAGTTTTTCCTGCATGTATTCTGTGTGTTGAATGAATGTCTGTGAGTGTTCATATATGTTGTAGATGTATATTGTAGGTTTGCATTTGCAGGAGTGTGTCTAATTTCAGGTGAAGGTCTTTGAGGCTTTATACTAGGAGGGTGTGACAGAACACTGCGGGTTCTGATAGCCGTGCACCGAGGTTGAACTTCTGAATTCTGCGGGTTCAGACAAAGACGTGTCGCGGCACAAGAACTGGAATCAACAACTCATAGAAGGAACTCAAGGTTACTGAACACCTTGGAGGCAAGGCTGTGTAGGGAAGAACACAGTTGCAGACAGAAGCTCTGAGGAGTTTCGCGAAGCTCTGCCAAGTGGGCATTGAGCAGGTGCAAGGGGTGCACAGAGGGAGAACTCTCCTGTGATTTCAAAAAGAAGAATCAAAATCACTGAGGATTTTGTGAAGCTCTGGCAGGTGGGCATTGAGTAGGTGCAAGGAGTGCACAACGGAAGATTTCTGCTGAGAATTTCAGGAAGAAACAGAATCACTGAGGATTCTAAGAGCTCTCCCAGGTGGGAATTGATCAAGTGCAAGGAGTGTATAGAGGACATAACTGTTGGATGTTCTGTGAGAAGATACTCTTCCAGAAGGGTATTTGAGTTAGTGTGCAGACAGGCACGGGAGAAGAGAACTCTTTGAGTTCTGTATTTTGAAGGAAGAATCCACTGAGGGATCTTCACATGGTTGTTGAACACCTTGTAGACTCAGAAAGAGGTTGCTTGAGTGAAGGATAGCCAGGAGGGCATCCAAATATTCTCCATTTGTGGGAGAAAGGAAAGGAGAAATGAGTTTCCTTAGAGGTCGAAGCTACAGGAAATCTCAGGACGGATAACAACACTATGTGTGCATGAGAATACCTTGCAGAGGCGCAGGAGTTGAAGAATCCTTCGAGGATTCGAAAGGAGAAAAGCTCAGGAGGAACAACGTTAAGGAGAATTCATGGCGAGAACTCAGGTAAAGGAGTTCGCAGAGAAGAAAGGCAAAGGTCGAGGCCTTTGGGAACTTGGGTTTTTTCCAAGTGCAGGAAGTAAGTGTGCAAGCTCGGGAGGGAGCACAGCCGTCATCAGATCGGCTGGAGAAGGAGATCTGGACCGTTGGTTTCTATGTCCAGGAGAGAATAGGATAATCCTACAGAAGGGGGAGATCAAGAGTCGTTGGATATCATTCAGAAATCCCGTCAGACGTCAGACCGGACAGGAGGTGCATGGGGTTTAACCCTTCTCACGCCAGGCAGAAGTCCCAACAGGTATCGGGATATCGGTGTTCATGAAATCAAAAATCTTGTGGACAGGAGATCAAGAATCTCCATGGTAAAGGTCCCGAGAAAGATCTGAGCCGTCTGTTTGTGGCGACATGTTGCAGAGATCGAGCGACCTGTCAGTATATCGGCTACCAGGATTTTGAGTTAACAGAGGATTTATGTCATCGGAGCATCGAAGACTCTGAAACAGCGAGATTGGATCAGGGGTGTCCATTAGTTGGGGACACGTGGTGGAAATCCAGATTATCAGGAAAGTCCCAATAGAAGGTCAAATTAGCGCATCGGAGTTCGGAGTTTCGCGAGTCCTGAGGACAAGACTTTCGGGGCATTTGAAGTCGCGAACTCACGAGAGGTGATCAGGACCGTCCATCTTGAGGGGACGCGTGGCAGTGATCGAAGCCTTCGGGAAAGATCCCGAAAGGGGAGTCGTATCGAGAAATCGGATTTCGAAGAGATCGTGGAAGTCAAGGGCAAAAGAACTTCGGCATTTGAAGTCGCGAAACCCTGAGGGATATCTGGAGCCGTTGGTTTTAGTGACCAATCACAGTCGTTGATTGTGTTTTATGGTGGAAGGGCATCCTAGTGATGTCATATTGGGATTCAGAGAATCAGGAATCCTGATGACACGGGGTTTATTCATTTCGGCATTGCGATGTCTGAAACCCCAAAAGGAGATAAGGCTACGGTCTTATGAGAGGTGGTCATGTGGACTAGGGGTTTATCAAGGAGGGGATAAGACACGAAAGAGGCGCATTGGCTCATCGGAGATCGGGGATTCGAGAGTACAGAGGACTCTTGATATTGGAGATCAGGAAACCCCAAAACCCGAAACTGGATCGGGGGAAAGTCACAGGCGGGTGCAAAGGCCGTGACAGGGAAAGAGCAGGACCTGTGGATTGGGTTTTTAGCAGAGATTCCACGGAGGAATCGAAAGAGCTGCTTCGGCTCACTTGGTGGTTGAATGATCCTATGAGTGGACGTGCTTGCAAGCTGACACATCTGCATCAAGTGGTATCAGAGCTTGATTCTTGTCCATATATTTTAGACGAGGGAGGCATAAGAGGTAAAGAGCACTCTGATACACATCAAGTGGTATCATAGCTTGATTCTTGTCTATATATTTCAGATGAGGGAGGCATAAGAGGTAAAGAGAACTCTGATACACATCAAGTGGTATCAGAGCCTGATTCTTGTCTGTATATTTTAGATGAGGGAGGCATAAGAGGTAAAGAGCACTCTGATACACATCAAGTGGTATCAGAGTGAGAACTCTGTTTGTATATTTCAAGCAGGGGGAGAGGTAAAGGAAGACAGAGCGTTGGAGACTCTATGGTGATTGTTCGCGGGTAGGCAGCAATCAAGAAGACAGTCAACAGGACTGTAGGAGGAAGCTGGGACACTCAGGTATGTAGAGTGACAGTAGCAGGTTTGCTAGGAGAGAAAATAGAGACAGCAATATGGCTACTGAAGGCCGTAAGTATGCTGGGAGGAAAAACTCAAAGCTATGGAGCCAAAAAGATATAGATGAAGAGCTCGTTGATATAAAGAAAGAAATAGAAAATCTTGCATTGCAGATGCAGCAGAAAGCCAAGCTGAGATGGGTATATGAATGGCCCATGAGGAAGGCAAAAGAAAAATGTCCAGTCAAGGAGTTGATGGCTAGAAGACAGTGTAGGCTATTAAGAGGATGGTTGAGGTATGCTGAAAACCTCGAAGAACCTGAAGAAATGGTTCAGATGTGTGAACCAGAGAATGGGAGAGGTCTCAATGATGAAGAGAATGAATTGGGATCAACTGAAGATCTCAAGAAGTACCAGGAGGGAAGAGAGGAAATTCCAGTTTTCCAGGTGGGCAAGGAGTTGAGATCAGCTGAGGATCTCAGAGACTGTCATAAGGACATCCAGGGAATTTCACATTTCCCGCTGGGCAATGAAATGAGGTCGTTGCGAGATCTTGAAGAATGCCAGGAGGGTAGCGGAAGCATCTCAGATTTCTAGGTGGGTAGAGATGAGAATTCGAGACTGTCTGAAGGTGTCATGGACTCAGAGGTGAGTTCAAATCAGAAAGGAGTGCTGATGAATATGGGATCAGTTGATCTCATAATCTGCCAGGAGAGCAGTGAACAGATCCCATATTGCCAGGTGGGCAGGGACAAGCAGATGGGACTGTCTAAGAGTCTCATAAACTCAGAGGTGAGTTGGAATTGGCTTGAGGAGCTGACAGAGCAGGTGAGCTCAGAGATGGATTTGGATCAACAGTTGTAGCTGACATAAGAGGAGGATCTGAAGGACCTTCTAATGATTGGGAAAATTGAAATACCCCTACCACTTAGCCCAGAGCAGGAAGAAGTCTGTATTGTAGATGCAGCAACAATTGGAGAAAATCTAGCTGAGACTGTCAGGGAAGAGGAATTGGATCAGACTTTGGAAGCTGCCCAAGAATATGAAGAATAAAATGAGCATTCTGAGGAATGTCTCAATGCATTCAGCCAGGAAGTTGAGGAAGTTGTAGCACTGAAGCTAACAACAGAAGAAGCAGACAACATTTTCTTTGTTGATTTTTGGGAACAAATTGAATCCCTGGAGATAAGGGTGATAGTACAAGGCGTGCACATCCAACAGGTGAGGTTGGAAGTAGATAAAGAAGAAGGCATGGGAGATTTCAGTGATCTTCCCATGTGCCAAAAAATTTTGCAGCTGAGGAGACTACACGAACAGAGCCAGCCACTGGAGCAGCTGGATGAGGTGATAGAAGACATAAGAAGGCTGATGTTAAGGTCAGCAAGGACTGCCAGCGAGGAGAGGCTGAGCAGAAAGAAGGAAGCAGTGCAGCAGCAGAAGCAGAAGCAAGGAGATGGAGCAGATGAACAGCTCCAGAGGATGATTTGGGATCCAGGAGGATTTCAACAGCTGAGATGGGAAGCTCATGAGAAGGAGATCATGAATTTTGCAGCTGAGGAGTATGATGCAGGAGCATCTCTCCACGTCAGCCAGACAGCCATGTCAAGTGCACGCATTCAAAGTTGAAGAGCGACGCAGTCCTCATTTAAAATTGGAATTGAATGTAATTAAATGTCTAGGATGTTGAGCCATAGAGTCGTGCCTTTGCATAGGTTGTAGATAAGATAGGCCTTTAATGTTTGTAAGGCTGAGATCTAGATCCAGATAGTGGACTAGACAACCCATTCAATGTAATTGAATAGGGTAGGTAGGTTGGAGGAAAGAGCTCGAAGAGCCCCCTCAGGTAAAAGAGATTTCGTATCTCATTTTTGGTAGTAGTGGTGAGAGAGTTGTAGTTGTAGTGGAGAAGAGAGGATCTGCGAGTAGAGAGCATAAGAAAAGGAGCCGAGACCTTGTTATAGGCCGTGCTCAAGAACACCTTGTAAATACAGGCATTGCCATATTTAATACAAAAAGAGAAGTTTTTCCTGCATCTATTCTGTGTGTTGAATGAATGTCTGTGAGTGTTCATATATGTTGTAGATGTATACTGTAGGTTTTCATTTGTAGGAGTGTGTCTAATTTTAGGTGAAGGTCTTTGAGGCTTCATACTAGGAAGGTGTGACAGAACACTGTGGGTTCTGATAGCCGTACACCGACGTTCCACTTATGAATTCTGCGGGTTCAGACAAAGACATGTTGTGGCACAGGAACTAGAATCAACAAATCAGAGAAAGACCTCAAGGTTACTGAACACCTTGGAGGCAAGGCTATGTAGGGAAGAACACAGTTGTAGACAGAAGCTCTGAGGAGTTCTTTGAAGCTCTGCCAAGTGGGCATTGAGCAGGTGCAAGGGGTGCACAGAGGGAGAACTCTGTTGTGAGTTCAGAAAGAAGAATCAGAATCATTGAGGATTCTGTGAAGCTCTTCCAGGTGGCCATTGAGCAGGTGCAAGGAGTGCACAACGAAAGATTTCTGCTGAGAAGTTCAGGAAGAAATAGAATCATTGAGGATTCTGAGAGCTCTGCCAGGTGGGCATTGAACATGTGCAAGGAGTGTACAGAGGACAGAACTATTGGATGTTATGTGAGAATATACTCTACCAGGAGGGTATTTGAGTTAGTGTGCAGACAGGCACGGGAGAAGAGAACTCTTTGAGTTATGTATTTTGAAGGAAGAATCCACTGAGGGATCTTCACAAGGTTGTTGAACACCCTGCAGACTCAGCAAGAGGTTTCTTGAGTGAAGGATAGCCAGGAGGGAATCCAAATATTCTCTATTTGTGGGAGAAAGGAAAGGAGAAACGAGTTTCCTTAGAGGTCGAAGCTACAAGAAAGCTCAGGATGGATAGCACCGCTGTGTGTGCATGAGAATACCCTGCAGAGGCCCAGGAGTTGAAGAATCCTTCGAGGATTTTAAAGGAGAAAAGCTCAGGAGGAACAACATCAAGGAGAATGCACGGCGAGTACTCAAGTAAAGGAGTTCGCAGAGAATAAAGGAAAAGGTCGAGGCCTTTGGGAACTTAGGATTTTTCCAAGTGCAGGAAGTAAGTGTGCATGCTCAGAAGGGAGAACAGCCACCGTCAGATCGACTGGAGAAGGAGATCTGGACTGTTGGTTTCTATGTCTAGGAGAGAATAGGAGAAGCCTACAGAAGGGGGAGATCGTGAGTCGTTGGATCTCATTCGGAAATACCGTCAGTCGTCAAACTAGAGAGGAGGTGCACGGGGTTTAACCATTCTCACGCTAGGCAAAATTCCCAACAGGTATCGGGATATCGGTGTTCGTGAAATCAGAAATCTTGTGGACAGGAGATCAGGAATCTCCATGGTAAAGGTCTCGAGAAAGATCTGAGTCATCCGTTTGTGGAGAAACGTGGCGGAGATCGAGCGACCTGTCGGTATATCAGCTACCGAGATTTTGAGTTGACAGAGGATTTCTGTCATCGGAGCATCGAAGACTCCGAAACAGCGAGATTGTATCAGGGTCGTCCATCAGTTGGGGACACATGGCAGAGATCCAGATTATCGGGAAAGTCCTGATAGAAGGTCAAATTGGCGCATCGGAGTCCAACGTTTCGCGAGTCCTAAGGACAAGACTTCCGAGGCATTTGAAGTCACGAAATCGCGATAGGTGATCAGGACCGTCCATCTTGAGGGGACATGTGGCAGTGATCAAAGCCTTTGGGAAAGGTCTGGAAAGGGGAGTCGTATCGAGAAATTGTCTTTCTAAGAGATCGGGGAAGTCAAGGGCAAAATCACTTCGGCATTTGAAGTCGTGAAACCCCGAGGAAGATCTGGAGCCGTTGGTTTTAGTGACTGATCACAGTTGTTGATTGTGTTTTACGTTGGAAGGGAATCCTAGTGATTTCATATATGGATTCAGAGAATTGGGAATCCTGATGACACGGGGTTTATGCATTTCGGCATTGTGATGTCTGAAACCCCAAAAGGAGATAAGGTTTCCATCTTATGAGAGGTGGTCATGTGGACTAGGGGTTTAGCCAGGAGGGGCTAAGACATGAAAGGGGTGCATTGGCTCATCAGAGATCGGGGATTTGAGAGTACAGAGGACTCTTGACATTGAAGATCAGGAAACCCCGAAACCCGAAACTGGGTCGGGGGAAAGTCACAGGCGCGTGCAGAGGTCATGACAGGGAAAGAGCAGGACATGTGGATTGAGTTTTTAGCAGAGATTCCACGGAGGAATAGAAAGAGTCGCTTCGGCTCACATGGTGGTTGAACGATCCTATGAACGGATGTGCTTGCGAGCTGACGCGTTTGCATCAAGGCATGAAAAAACCCTAACACTATATGGCTATTGGGCTATGTTAAATACTAGACCGCTAGGAAGTGAAACGGTTCCATTCTTTAGTATTGTACTAGCTCCATATTTGAGCAGTGCATCTAGAAGTGGGATTTGGCAGCATAACACAGGAAGAAAGATATTCAATAATAGCCATTTAGGCCACAATGACAAAGAAAACTCCTTAGTGAGTGCCCCATTTATTTGTACTTGCATTTCATAACTGGAGAAAAGAGAGAAGATTATAGGCCTCATTCTAGCTGGGTTTTCTCCCATTTCAGGTTTTCCATGATACATATTGTGTTCATTGTGTGGATAGAGTGTCCATTTTCTTGTTCTTTCATTTTCGTATCTAAGTTATTTTCATAAATTTAAGTAATAAGATAGTGATAATAAATATGTGATCTAAGGAAATAAACCTACATAATAAAAAAAAATCAACATAATACAATATCTATTGTGATGATGATGCAGGATCATCTCAAGCGAGCCAGCGCGGAGACAATCGAACAGCTGGAAAAGCGCCCAACACAAATTTTGAAATATCTTGAAGCATTAATGAAACATCAAGTGGAAGCGCACTTGTATAATGTAAACGGACCTTGAGCGATTTTCTCTCTTCCTTAGTAGGTAGAAGGCATTTATAGTCGTTAATGCAAGTAGATAGAATTGAATGTTAGATTAGACAGTTTTAGAGCGCAAGAGGGAAATGGGATATAGACACCCTCATTGTGTATTGTAACATAAGCAACATTAGTGTATCATGAGAATAGAAGAGAAGCAGAGAGTTGTGTAGCAGACTCCATGTACAGAAGTTCTGGATTAATACAAGAAAGTTGTGATTCAGACTCATGGTGTTCATATATTCTCTGTGTATGCATCTTTGAATGTTATGCTCACAAATGTTTTTACTCTTTCTATCATGCAATTGCTTTTATGCTATGTATGAATGATTTCTTGTTGAATGTTTGAAATCTGAGAGGAAAGGGAAAAGGAATGAGTTTCAATTGTTTCTCTATCTGAGTAAGAGTTCCTGCAAGGAGTGAAGTTGAATTGTCCGCAAGGAGTGCGTCGACAAGGTGTTCAGAGGTTTGTCTCTGAAAGCTCAGGAGAGAAAGCTTTTGTTCTCATTTCAATAGAAGTGTAGTTTGACACACGAGTCATGCAGGGAGTGCGCAGGCTGAGCGAATTCTCATGGTTGTGGACCTGAGTGAAGCATTGAGAGACTGTTGTTGCAGGTGTGCATAGAGTCGAAGGATTTCAACACTTGGAAGTGCTTGAAAGTCTGCCGCAAGGAGTGCGTGCAAGGGTTTTTCATAAGACGCAGAGTCGTGGGAAATTTTAGAGGGATTTGAACCTTCGAAGGAGCCGAAGGAAGGTATAGCGAAGTCATACCACAGAAGGATAGAGTCTCAGAGGAAGAACAGACAGTTAGAATTCTCTGTTGAGAATCTGCGAAGTCCCGTGAGCCGTCAGATCTCACGAAAGAGCAGGGGAGTTACCGTGAGTATTCCTAAAGGTTTTAAGATCAGGAGGGGTCAGACCATAGATCCGAGCCATAAGGGTCGTTGTATTTACATGGGGATACTTGTATCGGGGTTTTGTAGGTTGAAGTCCCGTAAACCTTGCAACGAGAATCATGATATCATGAAACGCAAAATCTTGAAGGCCAAGAGAACAGCATGGAACCAAAGGAGCCAGCGAGGTGGGTAGGTGGCATGTTGTTTCATAGTTTCGTTGAGTGAAGTACCAAACTTGTTACATTAGGATTCGTGATATTGCAAAGTCCGAAGTCTGAACAGAGATCAAGTGGCATTGAAAAGTCAAAGCTCGCGAGTGTATCAGAGTTTCAACAAATCAGGATTCGAGAGTCAAGGAGAAAAGTTTCTCGACATCGCGATCGCCAAAATCGCGATAGGAAAAATCTCGAAAGGAAAAAGGAAAGGTCAGTGTTGACTGTTTTGGGTTTTGAGGATTCGAGAGACCAACGCTTGACCACTGGATTCAAGAAGTTGCGAAGTCCGATCCCCCAAGTGTAAAGAGGGGATCCCGTGAGAGTTGTTGTGGGTGCAGATTTCCTGATAGGGAAATAGAAGAGCCGTTTGGAGTTCTTTGGGCCAGTGGTAAAGAAAATATCCTTTGTTGTTGTGGACCTTCCGACCTGCGGGTTGAGAGGTTGTGGGCGTCGACATCAACTTGGTATCAAAGCTCAGAAAGGTTCTTCGCTTTTTGTAGTAGAGAAAAATAAGAATTCACCATGCCACCAAGGAGAAGGGATAGGAAAACACCCGATCCACCAGAGGATAGGGAAATGCCGAGAAGAAGAGGTAGGCATATGACTGATCTAGCCATGGAGAAAGAAATGCATGATCTATGAGCTAGACTCGAAGACATGGAGACAACCCAAAGATGCACAACCAGTGCTGGGGATCTCAATGATTCCGAAAGTGAAATTGAGGCTGAACATGAAGAAGAAGTTGCAGTAGAAGATGCAGCAAACGAACGCTTGATCAGAGTTATTGCAAGAATGGGTGAAAGAATGAAGATGGACATTCCAGTTTATGAGGGAAACTTGGATGCAGAGGAGCTTACAGACTAGATTAGAGCTCTAGACACACACTTTGACTATGAAGATGTCGAAGATGACAAGAAAGTCAAGCATGTTGTCACAAGATTGAAGGGACAGGCAACATTGTGGTGGGATGAACTACAAGCTGACAAACGTTGCAAGGGCAAGCAAAAGATCAAGATCTGGGATAGAATGATCGCGAAGATGAAGGAGAAATTCATCCCCAGGGATTACTAGATTACTCTGTTCAGGAGGATGCAGAACTTGAGACAGAAGTTGATGACAGTAAAAGAATACACTGAAGAATTCTACAAGCTGAACATCAGGGCAGGTCATTGGGAAAGCGATGATGAAAATTTTTCCAGATACATGAATGGTCTGAGATACGACATTCAGGATGATATGAGCATGGTAACCATCCGAACAGTGGAAGATGCTTATCAGATGGATCTAAAAGCAGAAGAGAAGCTGAACCGAAAATAGGGTCAAGGAGGCCAAGGCAGAAGTCGGCCCAGAGGCAAATCAGTTGCCCAACATAAATATCAAAATCCCAAGGAGGACTGGAAGAAACCTCAGGCTCAAATTGAGAGAGGTGGAAGCTCACAGCGAGGGAAATATGCTGGACAACAAGGGCAGCATACTGAACAGAGAGGAGATTATGCTGACAATAACACTTTTCCTCATACTAGAGGTAGAGGAAGAGGAAGAGGTGGAGTAATAACATGCTTCACATGTGGAAAGAATGGGCACAAATATTATGAGTGTCTAGATAAAAAGAAAGAAGGGGGAGAAGCTCACATCACCGAAGCACAAAGGCGAGATGTTGAGGCAGAAGATGTTGAAGGCGGAAGATCATTGATGATGAAAAAAGTTCTTTTGACAGCAGAGAAGGAGGTGGAGAGTTCAGTCCAAAGGACCAGACTTTTCAGGATTGCTTGCAAGACCAAGGATAGGGTATGCAAGGTCATCATGGATAGTGGTAGCACAGATAATATCATTTCTATGGAGATGTTAGAAAAGCTGGAGCTGGAGACGATTGATCATCCAAGCCCATATAGAGTTTCGTGGCTACAAAAAGGACATTAGGTAACTGTCACTAAACAATGTTTAGTTGAATTTAAGATAGGAGGATATAATGATAAGATATTATATGATGTTATTCCTATGGATGTTTGTCATCTATTGCTGGGTAGACCATGGAATAATGACAGGAATGTGATTCATGATGGGAGAATGAACACATACACCCTAGAGAAGAATGGGAGGACTCACATGTTGCTTCCAATCAAGGATAAGGAGGTGAAACCGGAAGTAAGCCACACTGTACTTCTCATGAGTGGGAAGGAACTTCTTACAGAGGTTAAGAAGAAGGAAGAACCATAATTCATTGTGGTCAGAAAGCCTAGAATTGTTTTGACCAACACAAGGGTGGATGATTTACCAGAAGAAGTTCAGGAACTGCTGGAAGAGTTCGTTGACATAGTAGTGGATGAATTACCTTGTTCATTGCCACCGATCAGAAGTGTGAGTCATCATATTGATCTCATACCAGGAGCTAGTTTTCCAAACAAAGCCACATACAGATTGATGCCGCAAGAGAATGAAGAGGTTAAAAGGCAAGTCCAGGATTTATTGGACAAAGGTTTGGTCAAGGAAATCTTGATTCTGTGTGTCGTTCCAACAGTACTCAGTCCGAAGAAAGATGGAGGCTGGAGGATGTGTATTGAGTCAAGGGCGATTAACAATATAACCATCAGGTACAGATTTCCATTACCAAGGATGGATGATCTGATGGATTGCTTGAGTGGAGCAAAGTATTTTTCAAAGATTGATTTGAAAAGCGGTTATCACCAGATCCGCATGAGAGAAGGTGATGAATGGAAGACAACATTCAAAACCAACGAAGGGTTGTATGA
>ML818326.1:73761-87874 GCA_009831015.1 Picea engelmannii | reverse complement strand
TCCATTTCAGGGGTAATCTGCACTCTTCCCCACTCCATACTCGGTGTTGATTAACTGGAGTTCTGGCCTTCGTTCAAATCTGCACATGCACCGTGCAATTGAATTCGAAATTTGTCAGGCCATTAAATTTCATGAACAATCCATAACATTTATAACTAATACGAACAAGAACGAAAGACATTTCAACTTCACAAGTTTTCTGAGCTGTCTGGCTCTGTAATTTCTGGGACTTCGAAACTTCGGAATCTCAGTCCACGAAGATCCGACAGTTAAATATACGAAACCCAAGTCACCCTTTTCGCAACTTGCGACATCGCGAGTTCGTGAGTCGAAAACTTTCAACTCATTCCTCTAAACGCCAATACCCGAGATGCGACAAGGGTATGTCTCTTTTCTTTGTTAGTGGCCTCTCCACATGTAACCGTAGGCTAGGCTTAAATGTCAGCGCCTCTCGCAACTCGCACCTTCGTGGGTGTGTGAGTCGAACTCTTGTGCCTCCCATTGCGATCTTCTGAGACACGATAGGTCAACACTAAGCTGACTCCTCCCTCGACGGACTTTCGCTACTCAAAACCTCGCAACCTCGCCGGTTGAACCGTCGAGATTTCACCCTCCTATTCCACGAACCCCCGAGATGCGAGAATTCAACGGAGTGTCAACTCCTATCTCCAGGCAACGCATGTCCACCCGTCGACCACGCGGGTCCCACCTTATGCTCTGCCTGGAGAGGCTCCAATTTCAAAGACTCCTTATAGAATGAGCACACCAGAGCTGAAGGAGTTGCAACTGCAGCTCGAAGAGCTACTAAAGAAAGGTTACATTCGCCCCAGTGTGTCACCGTGGGGAGCCCCAGTCCTATTCGTGAAGAAGAAAGATGGGACGATGAGGTTGTGCATTGACTTTCGACAGTTGAATAAAGTAACTGTCAAGAACAAATATCCTCTGCCAAGAATTGATGATCTTTTGGATCAGTTAAAGGATGCGAAAGTATTTTCGAAAATAGATCTTCGATCTGGATATCATCAAGTGAGAATAAAAGATGAATACATCAGCAAGACCGCCTTCAGAACAATGTACGGTCATTATGAATTTATAGTGGTGCCGTTTGGACTGTCCAACGTGCATGTTGTCTTCATGTGCTTAATGAATGGAGTGTTCGGGAATTATCTAGACAAGTTTGTCATAGTCTTCTTGGATGATATCTTGGTGTATTCCAAGACAGAGGAAGAACATGAACAACACTTGAGAATGGTGCTGCAGGTGTTGAGAGAACACCAGCTGTACGCAAAACTGAGCAAGTGCTCATTTTACCAAAGGCAGATCCATTACTTGGGACATATAATATCTGAAGAAGGGATCACTATGGATCCTGAGAAGGTACATGCCATTCGAGAATGGCCAACACTAAGAAATGTGACAGAAGTTAGATTTTTTATGGGTCTATCAAGTTGCTATAGGAGGTTCATAGCCGGATTTCCAAGGATAGCTCATGCTATCACTTCCTTGCAAAGGAAGGAGAAGAAGTTCCAGTGGAATGAACAATGTGAGAGCAACTTCCAGCAATTGAAGCAGCTGCTAACCAGTACTCCAATCCTGAAGATTGTAGATCCAGACAAGGATTATGTAGTGTGCACAGATGCATGTAAGGAGGGACTGGGAGGAGTTCTCAGCCAAGAGGGATTTGTAATTTTTTATGAGTCCTGAAAGTTGAAGGAACATGAGAAGAACTACGCCACTCACGATTTAGAGCTGGCAGCAATCGTCCACGCCTTGAGGAAATGGAGAAATGACCTCATGGGCAAGAAATTCGAATTAAGAATAGACCACAACGGTCTAAAATATTTATTTGATCAGCCAACTTTAAATGCCAGGCAAATTAGATGGCTGGAATTTCTGTGCGAATATGACTTTGATATCAAGCATATCAAAGGGAAGGAAAATAAGCTGATTGATGCACTCAACAGGAAAGTGCACGAATTACATGCTACAGCCATTAGCATGTACCAGACTGAGATGAAAGAAAGAATTTTAGAAGCTGTCAATGTTGATTTGCAGTACAAAAATCTTGTAGCAAAGCTACAACAGCGTGAGAGACCACAGACCCAAGAAAGTTACACTTTGGGAACTAGTGGTTTAATTCTGTATAAAAACAGAGTGTATGTACCTAATGACCGAGAATTGAAGCTGGAAATTCTAAAGGAGATGCATAACGTGGCTTATGCTGGACATCCTGGATATCAGAAGACTGTGGCAGCAGTCCGAAGCAATTATTTTTTGCCAAGTTTGAAGAAAGAAATTGCAGAATAGGCGAAGCATAGGCACCCAGCAGGGTTGCTGCAGCCCTTACCTATTCCTGAATGGAAATGGGACGTGGTAACAATGGATTTTATCACAGGATTGCCCAGAACAAGAAAACAACATGACTCAATCATGGTGGTGGTGTACAAGCTTACTAAAGCTGCCCATCTTATTCCACTGAAAACCACCCGCAGAGCAGCAGATGTTGCTGATATATTTTTAAAAGAAGTTGCACGCTTGCATGGAATTCCTAAGACAATTGTGTCTGACAGAGACCCGAAATTCACTTCGAATTTCTGGAAAGGACTGTTCAAAGGATTCAGAACGAATCTGAACTTTAGCACAACATATCATCCCGAGTCTGATGGACAGACAAAGAGAGTAAACAGAGTAATCGAAGACATGTTGAGAATGTATGTGATGGATAAACCATCCAGGTGGGAGGACTACCTGCATTTGGTAGAATTCGCCTACAATAATGGGTACCATGCATCATTTAAGATGAGCCCATTCGAAGCACTTTATGGAAGAAAGTGCAACACTCCAGTGAGCTAGGATAATCCAGCTGACAGAACAATAGTTGGACCTGAACTACTCAAAGAGATGGAAGATCAAATGATAAAAATCAAACAGAATCTGAAAGCTGCCCAGGACAGGCAGAAAAGTTACGCTGATAGAAATCGAACCCATAGAGAATTCAAAGTGGGTGATCATGTTTTCCTGAAAGTGAAAACTAACAGGAGTTCCCTGAAGCTGGGAAGTTGCGCCAAGTTGGGAGAAAGATTTTGTGGGCCATTTGAGATCCTGGAAAGGATTGGGCCGGTTGCATACATTCTTGCATTACCTGCATCTATGACTGTACATAATGTATTTCATGTGTCACTGCTTAAGAAATATGTACCTGATGCTAATCATGTTATCGATTGGAATGTGATTCAGGTGGAACCAGAGGGTGTCCTGCAAGTGCATCCTGTGCGCATATTAGACAGGAAAAACAAACAACTCCGGAATCGAGCCATAGAACTTGTAAAGGTCCAGTGGACTTGGTACGGTCCTGAGAACGCGACATGGGAGCATGAAGAGGTTATACGGGCAGAGTACCCGCATCTTTTTGAAATTTTTTGAAAGGCATGCAGATGTTGTGTAAAGTTGCACCGAGGACAGTGAAAAAATAAGGGGAGGGGGATTGTAGTGTCCCCAAGGCCAAGCCCCATTGTAAAACATGTCTTAAAAGAAATTGTAATTATGTTTTATAGGCTGGTGAGCCAAGTTTTGTATAACTAGTAGGCTTGTGTGTTTGTTAGGCCAGAGAGCCTAAGTGTTGAAGGCCAAGAGCCTGTTGATGTACTTGTATGTATGTAGAATGATCAATAAAATATAAACATTTCCAGGTGCAGACCGACCACGATGAATGAGTGAAGGGGGACTGAACATCCATAGAGTGGGCAAGGAATTAGGGGCTGGAGGTGGGGAAAAAGGGGCTAAGTGTTGAGCCTAGAGGGCTTAAGCCTTGGGAATAATATTTTATTATTATTCCAAAATATTTGTGCATTTTATGTATTTATCCTAAGTCTTTTTGGAAGGACATGTGAATTCCCAAATGGTGGGAGGAACACGTGCTGGTGGAACTCATGCAGTTCCAGGGGTGACAAGTGTCAACCCTGGTGCATGCAAATATAATAGCCGAGATGAACCATGGAGGGGGATTTTTCTTCTCCATTCTACCCGACCGTTTGAGCGTGAACCCGTCCAACCTCTGCAAGAATACCCTCGTACAATCCCGAAACAAAAATGGTGAGATTATCCCCTGATTGTTGAACCTGTTTGGGGAAGCGCGTGTCTGTTTTTCCCAATTGGTTGTTGCGGCCACGCAGTGCTGGACTGCGCGTGGCATACTGGCCAGAGTAAGCTCATGCTGAGCTTGTGTATGACCTCTCTTGTGGTGAGGGAGGTGTCTGTGGTTGGAAGAGGCAAGTTGTTAGGCCTGTGAGAAACTCTTTCCAGGTGAAAGAGCTTGTTGGGAAGTGTTTTCTTCCAGAGAGTGCCCAACACCAGCTACGGGCTCTGAGACTTCCTGATCCGGCCTGTTGCCGAGACCCAGAGGGGAGGTTAGCACCGATGGACTGTGCGTGTGAAGGTGTATACTCCCAGGCGGAACAGGCATGTGGGGAATGAGAGTCTGGTAGTAGTGGGAGTAAGATGGCATCTTTGGGAAGAATCCTTCCAGACATTTCTGTGTTGTCTTCCCTGTAACCTCAACCTAGCCTAGGATTCCTTTCCTTGGGGGTGGAGCTCAGTCCTAGCTCTGGGGTGACCCACTGTTGAGATGATGAGCAGTGCGGTCTAAGGATGGGAGGTTCGTGGAAGGCCTGCACTTGGTTGGTGGATTTCACCACTGTTACAAGATAAGTATCTAACTATGTTCTTATCACATTTTGCATGACCGTGATACATAAATTATCATGTTTTCCACTGTGTAAATGAATTACTGTTGAAACTTATGGATTGTCTAATTATAACAGTAACTATATGTTTATTCTGAGAATAAAAATGTATCTCTTTGTTGTTACGCATGTGATTATACAATTCTGTATGTTTTCTGTAAAAGTCCATGTACAGTTTGCTACATAGTGCGTTATAAGCTCTGGGTAAGCGAAAAGGTACACTACAAGAGTCCATTTCAGGTTGTCTATGACATGCAACCGAGAGGAATTTCTGAATTGAGGGATTCAGAATAGATTGCAACTTGGAGTTCTAGTGCAGAAGATTTCGCAGAGGCGATGAGGGAACTTCACAGCCAGGTGAAGGAGCGATTGCAGAATTCAAGCCGAGAGTATAAGCGCAGAGCAAACCAACACAGGAGACAACTTCAATTCGAGGTTGGTGATTTGATTCTGGCACATTTAAGGAAAGAAAGGTTCCCGAGAGGAACATATAATAAGCTGAAGATAAAGAAAATTGGACCATGTAAGGTCTTGAAAAAATTTGGGGCGAATGCTTACAAGATTGAATTACCCGTTGGGATCGGAATTTCTCCGATATTCAATATATTAGATTTGTACCCATATAAAGCTGAGGAAGAAGGGATAGGAAATGAGCAGCCAGTGGTCCAGTGAACAAAGCAGATGTCAGTTGCAGATAAGCTGCAGATCGAGCACATATTGGATAAAAGAGTGAGCAAGAAAACTAGGCGCAATGAATATTTTGAATATTTGGTCAAGTGGAAGGGCCATCCAGTTGAATATGCCAGCTGGGAGAACGAAGCAGAGATATAAAGGCATGGACAGACCGTGCGCGAGCTCATAGACAAGATCCCATGAAAGTTTTCAAACGAAGGAGTATGATGCAGGAGCATCTCAAGCGAGCTAGCGCGGAGACAATCGGACAGCTGGAAAAGCACCCAGCACAAATTTTGAAATATCTTGAACCATTAATGAAACATCAAGTGGAAGCGCACTTGTATAATGTAAATGGACCTTGACCGATTTTCTCTCATCCTTAGTAGGTAGAAGGCATTTATAGTCGTTAATGCAAGTAGATAGAATTGAATGTTAGATTAGACAGTTTTAGAGCGCAAGAGGGAAACAGGATATAGACACCCTCATTGTGTATTGTAACATAAGAAGCATTAGTGTATCATGAGCATAGAAGAGAAGTAGAGAGTTGTGTAGCAGACTCCATGTACAAAAGTTCTGGATTAATACAAGAAAGTTGTGATTCATACTCATGCTGTTCATATATTCTCTGTGTATGCATCTTTGAATGTTATGCTCACGAATGTTTTTACTCTTTCTATCATGCAATTGCTTTTATGCTATGTATGAATGATTTCTTGTTGAATGTTTGAAATTTGAGAGCTAAAGGAAAATGAATGAGTTTCAATTGTTTCTCTATCTGAGTAAGAGTTCCTGCAAGGAGTGTAGTTGAATTGTTTGCAAGGAGTGCGTCGACAAGGTGTTCATAGGTTTGTCTCTGAAAGCTCAGGAGAGAAAGCTTTTGTTCTCATTTCAATAGAAGTGTAGTTTGACACAAGAGCCGTGCAAGGAGTGCGCAGGCTGAGCAAAGTCTCAAGGTTGTGGACCTGAGTGAAGCATTGAGAGACTGCTGCTGCAGGTGTGTGCAGAGTCGAAGGATTTCAACACTTGGAAGTGCTTGAAAGTCTGCCGCAAGGAGTGCGTGCAAGGGTTTTTCAGAAGATGCAGAGTCGTGGGAAATTTTAGAGGGATTTGAACCTTCGAAGGAGCCGAAGGAAGGCATAGCGAAGTCGGACCACAAAAGGACAGAGTCTCAGAGGAAGAACGGACGGTCGGAATTCTCTGTTGAGAATCTGCAAAGTCTCGTGAGCCGTCAGATCTCATGAAAGAGCAAGGGAGTTACCGCGAGTATTCCTAAAGGTTCTAAGCTCAGGAGGAGGCGGACCATAGATCCGAGCCATAAGGACCATTGGATTTACACATGGATACTTGTATCGGGGTTTCGTAGGTTGAAGTCCCGTAAACCTTGCAACGGGAATCGTGATATCACGAAACGCGAAATCTCGAAGGCCAAGAGAACGGTGTGGAACCAAAGGAGCCAGCGAGGTGGGCAGGTGGCACGCTGTTTTGGAGTTTCACGGAGTGAAGTCCCGAACTCGTTACATTAGGATTCGTGATATTGCGAAGTATGAAGTCCCGACAGAGGTGAAGTGGCGTTGAAAATTCAAATCTCGCGAGTGTATCAGAGTTTCAGCAAATCGAGATTCGGGAGTCGAGGAGACAAGTTTCTCGACATCGCGATTGCCGAAATCGCGATAGGGAAAATCCCAAAAGGAAAAAGGAAAGGTCAGCGTTGATTGTTTTGGGTTCGAGGATTCGAGAGACCAATGCTTGACCACTGGATTTGCGAAGTTGCGAAGTCCGATCCCCCAAGTGTAAAGAGGGGATCCCGTGAGAGTTGTTGTGGGTGCAGATTTCCCGATAGGGAAATAGAAGAGCCGTTTAGAGTTCTTCGGGCCAGTGGTAAAGAAAAGATCCTATGTTGACGTGGACCTTCCGACTTGCAGGTTGAGAGGTTGCGGGCGTCGACATCAAATGAGCTCTTCTAATGGAATATATGTTGTAGTGTATAGATCAAACTATCTTAGTGTTGTATAGAATTATTGAAGAGTACTTTCTCAAGGGAGGTTTTAACCTATACAGAAATAGAGTTTTAGATGCATCAAAAATCCATGTAAAAAATCCTTCAAATATTTGAGTTGATAATATAACAAATCACACTTTTACCACTAAACTATACCCAACACAATCCCATTGTAATATATGGATTGATTTTTTTTCCAATCATTAAGACTCTCTTGACCCAACCCTAGGACACTCCTAGATCCTTTTTTGAACCTACTATGCTACCATCCTTAAGAGATGAATAAAAACATCCCATTGCACTAATTAGAAATACAAAAGAACATTTGATCAAACTTCCTCCTATTTTAAGAAATACTCAATCATCCATGTTCAATTGACAATCTTATTAAAATGACTCAATGAAACATTTGCTTTTAAAGTTAGAAACCAATGTCTTCAAGTCACTGTAGAGTATACCCAAGAACTTGGTTTAAGTAAATACCTTATACTTTCTGCCATTAACCCAAGAACTTGGTTTAAGTAAATACCTTATACTTTCTGCCATTAACGTTTGCACAATTTGCTTATGATCTTGATAAAGATGCTCAAAATCAATGGGCAAGGAAGATCCATGAACGAACAAGGAAAAGGAGATCCATTACATAACAACTTATTCAAGAATTGGTTTGGAGTTAGTCATCAATACTGCTAATTGATTTAATTTTTTCCATGATGAAACTATTCTCCCATAATTTTGGCCTATTTAAAAAAAAAATCCTAATTTGAATTTTTTTTTCCTTGATGAAACTATGCCCCATAATTTTGGCCTATTCTTAACAAAAAGAATCCTAAAAGCCAAATGAATAAAACAAAAAAAAAAACACTCTCCCCCAAGAAAATTCGTCCACATTAATGGGCCTTACACAAATGAATAAAACAAAAATGAGCTGCCCCCCAGTAAATTTGTCCACTTAATGGGCAGAGATTATCCACCCATCCACTCATCCGTGGACCGTCGATCTGTGAACATCCATCCATGCATACATATACCATCGAGTTCATTGTCGTGGGGTTCAAAACGTACTGTTATCAGAGTGAGATTCATTCCCCTTGGACGCGATTACGGCTAGCCCGCCATCCGACTCAAACACAGGGTTTCGCATATTGTCCAATGAATCTGGAAGCCATCTTCACTGGCAAGTGCTGTTTCTTCCGGATAATCGAAGACCATTCATTCATGGCGAATCTATTTCAACAAATTGCCTCCGTCTTGTTACTACAACGCCATTAATTTGTCGTCGTCAAGCAGCACCGTGGATTCCATCCTCATCCGCCCACAGAGCGGTTACGTCATGAAACGTCCACAGAAAGCGAGTTGCTACCGAGGAGGTGGAGTTTGAGAGAGATTGTTCAAGGGAACACAGCGATGTAGAAGAGGGCACTACCAAGATGAAGCTCAGACTTTCCAAAGAGCGATGCCATCTTCTGGAGGAAAGCTCAGGGCTCAAACCTGTAAGTTTGTTCATGTTATTTGTTCAGTGCTCTCTATGAACCCTTTGCTAAACAGTTAGATCTCCTCCCTCAACCCTGTTGTTTGTTTTGGAAATCTTTTGGAAAACATTCTGCACCGAGCAGTGGCTCATTAATACAGTATTCAGTTCACATTTGAAATGTTTTAGGTTTTACAGTATATAACCCAATATTACTTTTAATGCTACACTGTCTTGTGATTACCAACCGTATACGGTTTTTCATTAACATTAGAAATTCTCTTCCAGCTATTAAGGACGTCCTACATGTCACAAACAAGTCATCAAAATCTCCCTCTGAAATCAATATTTTTCCCAGGATGCGAAGTAGAGGGTAGGGTAGGGTAACTTACTGGCGACAAGGCAGCCATGGCATGAAAGTAAATCTGGGAAATCAGTAATATGACCCACCTCCTCCGTTGATCAACAAAACCCAACGAAATTAGGCCAGTTTTTAATTTGCAAAGAATAGACAGAACTAACAAAAACAACTTACAAATCCTTTACGAAGGTCTCTATGCTACTTACTATAGTTTCCTATAGTAAGTGGGAAACCATGAAGAACAAATAGGAGAGGAAGGGTGATAAAGGAGAAATTGTCCTTTTTCACCGAAAAAGGGCAAAGTAACAGTGGATGAAATCAACAAAACTGACAAATACAGGCCTATGGTGAAACTTCCTACTCTGAATAAGGAAACTAGGAGGTTGGGCCAGCATAGGGGTGACCGTCTTAAAAGACACTGGATTAGGAATCCTATTCTAAGGAGGAAGGCCCTCATAGTTCCATTCCTCCTGACAGCAAGCACATTACAGGGAGGAAAAGCCCATATAAATCAGTTGGCATATCCAAAACTTCTTTGATGGCCTTGGATGTCACTGGATAAAGCGTTTGATAGGCTCCAAAGTGATATTGTGGAACTGCTGAAGAAGGATCAAACATAAGTAAAGATGCCTACTAAGCTCAAGACCAATCCATGAAAGGAAGAAGGGAGCAACATGAAGAATTTGGCCTTGCTCATTTAAATTGAATAGTTATTCCATACTTACAACAGTACTATAGCCAGTATTGAAACTAGACATTGGCCTTACCCTTGACAAGGAAAATCAACACTGAAGCAGTATTGAAACTTGACATACATCTGACCTTTGAGACGCAAAATTTATATGGCAACTAAAAGTTTGAAATATATTTCATAAAATGGGAGCAACATTGATCATGTAAATGGTTATCTAAATTGAAAATACCTTACATATTTACAACAATATTATAATAAAGGTTGAAATTTGATATTTACTTTATTTTAAGAAAAAATTACTTTATACCACAATTAAAATTTTGAAATATATTTTATTTTACATTTTTATAAATTTTATAAATTTATATATAGTAAATATTTGTTCATATATATTATTTTTTTAAATATATTTTATTTATTTAATAAAATTTATATTTAAAATATGTTTTATTTATTTAATAAAATTTATATAGTTGATGATCAAATTTCATAAACAATCTCAAAAGTAAAAAGTTAGAATCACATCATAAAACCTAAAACTAAGTAATGACACCCTAAAACTAAGTAATGTATAAAACTAATAAATAATGTATACAACTAAGCAATGTATATTCAATGACAATATTCCAAATCCTTTCCAACTTAAGAACAATGTCTTCCATTTTCTACTTCTTTGCAAAACCCAAACCCTAGGTTAATGCAAACTATTTGGTTTAATGGTAGTTTTTCTAGTCATCACCAAATCTTTTCCAACACAAATGCACTAACATTTAAAACAATGTCTCAACTTTCATGTCATCATTATCTATGTTGTGTTATTTTATTTGAAGTATCTCATTACTACAAAGTTTGTTTTGTTATTGATAATGCAACATTTGAAACAATGTCTCAACTTTCATGTCATCATTATCTACAAAGTATGTTGTGTTATTTTATTTAAAGTATTTCATTACTAGAAAGTTTGCTTTGTTATTGATATGTGGTAATTGATGAGTATCAATCATATTTAGTTTGTTATATTGATATGTAGTAATTGATGAGTATCAATTATATTTAGTTTGTTATACTCTTGAGATATGTCTCAAGAGGTTCTTCAATTCTATTTGTTATGATTAATCTAATTGATTATGTTTAGATTCCTTGTTAATTACATTTTTTTTTTATGTTTAGTCTTCTTTTATGTCTAGTTTAGTATACATTTTCATCTTTTAGAGAGCATACACACCTAAAAAATTATCTATTATCTTTAAAACTTATGATATATTCATAACTTACCACTTCATTCAAATTACTTAACTACTTTTAAACATTTATTAATTTGTGATTAATTTATGGGAATATAATTCTAGTTATAAATATTAGTATGAGCCAAACACTTTCCCCATATATCCTATCATTATCTTTTCCAAATATTAAGTTATAAGATCATAAGGATAACAAGATTGAAGCCATGTAGTGGCCAATATCTACCAAAGGAAATAGTATTTCCATAAGGACAAATTGTTTCAAAATGGCATCCCAAAGAATGACACTAAATTGACATACAAGAATATATCAATGAAATGTAGGTTATACAACAAAAGGTGTGCAATATATGAATGGTTTTGGTGAGACAATGTAAATATAAATTGTTTCCATGGATGGAGTTTGAAAATATGGGGAAATCTATCTAACAAGAAATCAACATGAGATATATATGAACATGCACAATGACAACACTGATTTGGTGGCATTCAATACATGATATCTATGACAATGCCAATTCCATTGCAAGAAACACAAAATAAATCTATTGGGCTCTAAACAACTATGAATGATTTCCAAGGATCAAATCTTAGATGAAATATGATGTATCTATGCCATTGCATTGAGTATCCATTATTGGCCTCTAAACAACTATGAATAATTTCCAAGTATCAAATCTTAGAGGCAATATGAGTTATCTATGTCATTGCACTGAGTATCCAATCCCTATGCTCGTATCTAATTGAGTCGGGGAAATCAACATTAGCAACACTAAGTTTATAAAATATATGGGGTTAAGACAAGTATGGTCTAGTTTAGCAACTTGGAAATAATAGTAGCACAAAGTAGGTTCTAAATAACATGGAAGTTGAAATGTGAGAAATAAAATCAGTGAATGAGAAATATGAAATACTGTTGTGTAGAAAAAAATCCAAAAGTGAAGTATACTTTATTACTAGAAGAACCAAGTTGATGTCATTAAAAGAGGCATTGATATAAATAATAGTGAAACGTGCCTAACATGCCTATGTATATATTATGTTCCATGTACATGTAGCTATTGCATGAAAATATAATGCAACATAAGGAATGTAACACTTACCATATATGTGAAACACATTTATATAGCTAGAGGCATATATGAAAGTGCAAATTACCTCAACACAACAATCGGCTCAAGTAGTAACATGAGAGGAATGGAAAACAATAGGTTTCTTTGATATCTAAACCCTAGCTCAAAGCATGTAAAATTCTAGAAGACCCATGCAACAAATTACATGAAAAATCACTAGGAAAGATGAATTTCCTTGTAACATACAACATGAAATATCTATAGCTATGTAAAGAAGCATAAAATTTCAAATTAGATGACACAACCATGATCTAGATTCAAAAACCATGAAAATTCCATTCCATTTCTAAACCACCACCTTTAAATGCACAAATTCCAAGGTTTTCAAGAAGGAATTCCAATAATCAAAACTATGAATAGGAGGCATACGAGTCAGAAGGTGAGAACTTACTAAAACTAAAGTCAACTAAGATTCATAATGGCTTGAGGAAAGAGTCATTGAGTTTCCACCATGTTTCTGGTATATGTTTAAGTCGATCTAGAAAGAGAAAATGAGAGGAGTATCTTTCCAACCACAACCCTTCAAGATAGGTTGTATCGTTTCACGAATGACTCCACAACCAAATATTTAAATAGGCAATATAAGACCAAGAAACTTAGAGGGAAAGGATAAAATTTTCTAAAGGAGGAAGTTGATGATGTTACACAACCTTTGAATGTCAAACTAGGTATATAATATAAAACAAACCGACTTGAAACATAATTCACTATAGAACAATTACCACAAACCATTTAATTGATCAAGATTCAATGCCATAAAATTAGAATGATAAAAGTGAATTGCATGCAATGTCACAACCCATTCCATTGATCAATCCCCACCATTGGACCATAAGCCTATCCTAGATGGTGGTGTATTCTTTATAAATACCACTACCTCAATCGTTTAACATCACATGACATGTGGCTAGCAGACCATAATCAATCTTGGTGACACTCTCACAACATGTTTAATGTGTAGTGAACCACCCACTATATCCAAGCGCATAAAACCACCATTATAGTGGTATTTGCATATCTAAGTCCCAAAAAATATGGAACAATCATTATGGCTATCCAACCATAATGAATATTTCCACCATACTCACACCATGGTCGATGCAAAGTGAAACCACACACTATTTCCTTGCACCTAGAATTACCACTATATTGATTTTTGTGTAACTACAACCCATAAAAGATGGAAACAATAAAAATGTCCTGCAATTCCATTCGCATACCATGCATAGGATAAAAAACAAAAAGAGAAACAATACACCAATTCCCCCAAAAATGAGCTCATGAAAAAAAAGGAGAACCAACCATGCACTAGTGAATGAACATAGACCAATAAAACACTAACATTGGTTGATCATGATCCAAAAACTATAATATTTGAAAAAACACCACAAAACCTAGAAACCCATATCTCATAAAAATCAACTATAACAAAGTTTCAAAATAGTTGGAGATGAAAGTTGTGGAGCACACAGTAAGCTTTTCAATCCCAATAAACAAGCTCACTACATACAAGTAATTAAGTTAAAAGGAATAAGTTGCACACTACATACAAGTAAATTGACTTACTTTTAACTTTGTTCATTATACGTTTTTTTTTTCGAAAAGATGTAATGTTGGCGAATTTACATGGTATAATGAGTTATTTTTCATAATAATATATGTTTTTGTTAACTAATTTCTTTACATTTTATTTTTTATTTCAATAATTTATTTACATTTTAACTTTTTATTTTTTATTTTAATAATATTTAATAAGTAAAAGGATTTGTGTTCAAATCTATATATATATATATA
>ML818326.1:47424-72108 GCA_009831015.1 Picea engelmannii | reverse complement strand
CAATAGTAACTTATCAACATGACTTCTAAGTAAGGATGCTACAAACTAGGGATATTTGTACTCTAATTTTCTAGCATTCCTAATGCATGCAATTAGGGTTTATTCCCTAGTTATTTCTACCTCTTCTATTTCCCATGTACCTTCTTTGACTAATTCCACCTTTGGAGGCACCTAGGAACTAGTACCCTCAAACTTTCCAAATATTTGGCTCACACCAACAACCTCAAGATCCATTGCAAGATGCTTCCTCGATGTCTTTGAAGACCCCTCTCGTAGATCATCCTTTGGTGAATCCCTCTTTTGAAATAGGGTTTTCCCCTCAATCAAGCCCTTTAAATCTCCATTGCACAACCTTTCCAACTGTGTTCCTTAGAAATTGTTGGATCCAAGTATTTCATTCAAAGCTTCCCTCCTTGATGGAGACCAATTAGGAGGCCCCCAACAAATACATCTCCTCAACCTAGAAGTTAGAAATAAAGGAAGAGGCATATATTTACCCTTATATAAAAGAATTCTTCATTGATGAACTTGATTTTACAAAATATTGAGATCACATCCTCGAATTGGGATCTAGGTTTTGGTGCAGAGTAGTATTATGCATGAAGCCTTAGTTCATGACCTTCAATATAAAACATCAAAAAATTCATTTGCAAGTTCCACTTCAAAGGTGTATAAATGGCAAGGAGGAATCTAACCACATCTCTCAGGATATTTGTGGACATGGAATTCAATATAATATTCTAACTAGAGATCAAAATAGTGGCTAAAGACTGCACATGGATTCAAACCATAAACTACAAGTAGGTTACCTTTTAGTTAGGACACACTTCAAAGTAGGCCATAAAAAACCCATTGTGTACATTTTAGAACACAAGGTTGAACCAAAAGACCCTTAAAGAAACCAACTTGGTAGAATGGATCCTTGTAAGAGAATCATCTCATTAGCAAGGACCCAACTCCCATGATATAGGATGTATCCCTTTAAGGCTGGTGATGAAGAAGTGCTACTAGAGACACCCAAATAAAAAGGGGAAAGCATAAAAACCCAATTGGAGATGTTTACCCATGATTCCCCTCCCATACAATTAGAAAATGAGGCCAATCAACAATTCCTCTATGAGTGTCAGTATAGAACTCCCCTTGATCCCCCTCCTTAATATTCAAACCCTCCATTCAAATTTTCTCAAATGAGAGAGAGATATTGGTGGAAGCTCCATAGGAAGAGGTGAAATATGTCAGCCCCATGATGGATGCTCATTTTCAACCAATGGTAAAAGAAGAATCAACCAAAGAACTAGAAGAAAGAGAGATATAAGAACCTATGATGCCATTGCAGTATTAGCAAGAGGATAAAACATAAGTCACTATGGATAAAAATTCCAAACCACATACAAGAACCTTGACCTACATGAATCAACGCCACCACCAAAAGGATTTCTAGTATGTATTTCCTTTGTGATTTATTGTGTGGTCAATTTATTAGAATATACTCATGTAGCTATATGAAAGAAAGAAAACCTAGTAAAACATGAGGACCCATTTAAGCGAAGGAATCCTACCCATTGAGAGTAGGGGCATCCCATTAGACTTACACAATCAAATGGATTTGTACCTATTCTATGATTTGTAACCCTTCTATGTCTAGGTAAAGTTGTAGAATTTTGACCTAATACACATATGTTTCTTTAAAATAAAAAAAACTTATCAACATGAGTTGAACTCATAGACATTCATTGATTTCATAATTCCAATGATCTATAAGTTTATTTAGAGTAAATTTTGAAATCTACTTCAAATGTTATAGAGACAAAACATAGAGGGCTATGGGGAGAGATACTTTCCATACATTGGATATCAAAATGAATGAAAATATCAATAAGATCTTCATCAAAGACACTTAAAAGGGGGTTATTTACATTTCAATTCAAGTTTAACCACATACACATATGACATTGTTTCATGACAAGAATCAACTTCATGGATATTTTTAATCACTCATGCAAAAGACAAATTTCTACCACAATAATCATGAACCAAAGGAAAAAACTTCATGATATGAAAAAAAAGAATATGCATGGAAACAAGTAGAAAATAAGATGATAGAAAACATAATTCAATGATCCTCCAAATTCAGTAAGATTTATAGTGAAAGTTTTTTCAAAACAATTTGTCCCTTAAAAAATATGAATATAATGTATCTTGGTTATAATGTATCATGGTGTAGACTTTTTGTAGTGTGAAACAACATAATTATTCTTTTGCAATTGGATACATATATGGAAATATATCATGAATGATATAATAATACATGTCCCCATAGTAGCAATTGGCAAGGGTACATTGTACAATTGGCATTTCCATATTAGGAAAAACAATGTAGAAGAGTGAGTGCAAGATAATGATGGTCTCTAATGATGGGTTAGTGGCAATGCAAATATGCAAAAACAATAATGATGGCTTAGAAACATGATTCAAAGTACTTTCAAAACTAATTTGCATATGGTGTAAGAAGACAACGTAGAAAATAAAATTTGCTTCTAGAATATATAATTTGTATTTATGGAAGTTTTGTATGACTATGTGAAATTCCATTTTTTCTAAGAGTGGTGTGTTATTGTTTTGCAAAGCATAGTGGATATGTTAATGTTAGAGAAATAGTTGATTACCTAAATGATGGAATTTTCCTAAAATGATTTGTACAATTGTAGAGAACTATTTGTTCTTGTGCACCATGTTTTTGGAAATTTTTAATATTAATTTATATTTTTTTGAATTAAGAAGATTAGTATAGCCTAAAATTATGAGGTCAAACATTAGTGTGGGGTTTGATACCCTTAACATAATTAAAAAATATAATTTTTTTATATATTTTTAATGTGTAGGGTGATATAAAAAATTATAGTAGAAACAAAATACTTGTGTGTATCTTAACATTATGATATAAGTCAAGTAAAAACTAAATAAATAATACTGGAAAATATTGTTTTTTTAATTATGTATTTGGATCTACATATTTTGTTCTATATGTGTGTGTAGTTTCATCAGTGATGGATTTTTCAAGCCTATTTAAAAATGATGAGAAAAATGGAGATATTGAAAGGGATTCATAAAAATGAATGTTTTGGTGTTCTTGTTTCCCAAATCACTAAGGAGCATGTTGAAGATGAATGCAAGGAAACCAAGTTTCAATACCATCAAGAAAGTTTAAATTCTATAAGAAGGCATGTGTTTTTTTAACCATCCTTCATTTTAAAATATACAATCCCACTGCTTAACCTTTTATAAAACATAATATTCAACACTAGAAGCTTTCTTTAAGGCATGAAGGCCTAGTCTCCCCCTCCCCCGACCATGGTCAATTCCCCAAAACCCATCTCTTTTTTGAAAAACCTACTAATAGTAGTCATAATCCACTCAAAGGCTAAATATCCCCCATACATTCCTATGTGACAATTTTGGGCCTCCTCCATGCCCCTTAATCCTTTTAAACATAATTTAGGAACCACTACCATTAATTCCTCCCCTCAACCATGGTATAGCCTTAAAGAACCATTCATTATGATAAAATACCTCAAATGGCTCCCATAGCCAACCTAGAGATCAAACATCTCATACAATGACATGTGTCATGTTCAAGGTCTCATACATGGTGTTTAAGATCTACAACTTTAATTTAGGCCCTAAGGAACTTATTTTACATCTTGGACCATGGTAAAGTCGCCACAATCCATTCATGGTGTGAAAAACATACTAATGGTGTCCATATTCCCAATATAAGGCTAAATATCCTCTCCAGACATCTTGCATTATTCTTTGAGGACTACTTCACAAACCTTGATCATGAGAAGATTGAAATAGGTCATAAGAAATTTATGTTCTTTCATTGACCATGGTCAACTCCCTAAGTGCCATACATGGCGCACAAAACCTCATGACGATGTTGATATAATATAAGGAGGCCAAAGATCCCATAGAGAGTATCTATGTGGTGGTTCAAGTCCTCATTCATGGCCTTTAAGCTTTCAAATATTCTTCTAGGTCCTATAAGTCTAGAGACCCATTCTTATTGTGCAAAACATATTAATGGCACCCATATTCCCACTTTGAGTCAAAAGATTTCCTACAAAGGCATTTTGTGGTTGTTCAAGGATTATTTCTCAAAGTTTGATTATGAGAAGATTAAATAGGACCTAAGAAACTTATGTTCCTTCACTGAACATGGTCAAGGCCCTAATTTTCATACATGGTGTTAGAAAATTCCTAATGGAACTAATATACAAACTAGAGGTAGAAGATCCCATACCAAGAACCAATGTGGTGGTTGTTTTCCCATCCATGGTCCTTAAGAGAAAGAAGATTATTATAGGGCCTAAGACCCTTATTTTCCTTCCTTGACCATGGTACATGCCTCAAGATCCATTCTTGTTGTGCAAAACCTACTAATGTAACCAATATTCACAATGGAAGACCAAGGACTACCTATAAAAGTCTAGTATGCCAATTGGAGAGCTTTGTGATAATGATCGAGTTCGAGAAACTTCGCATAAGGCCTAAGGACCATTTTTTCATTCCCTGACCATGGTAAAACCTCAAGTTTGACACATGGTGTGAAAAAACTCCTAATGGGACCCATATCCTACCTAGAGGCCAAATATTTCTAGAGATTATTTGTGTGGTAGTTCAAGGTATTGTTCATGGCCCTTAATCCCAAGAATCTTTGTTTAAGGTATAGTTCCCTTATTTTCCTCCCTCTTCAATGTTACAATCATTGAGACACATTATTGATGTGAAATACCTACCAATAGTGTATATATTTATCATGGGATGCCAAGGATCACCCAAAGAATTCTTATATGGTGGTTCAAGTGGTTCAAGGACTCCTTCATAATGTTTGAGCCAAAGAAGATTAATATAGGGCCTAAGGAATATTTTTTCCTTCTTTGACCATGGTTAAAGTTTTAAGACTCAACTATGGTGTGTAAAACCTCCTAATGGAATTTATATGCCACACGGAGGTAAAATATCCATTAAATAATATGCGTGGTTGTTCGAGGCCTAGTTCATGGTCTTTGAGCATGAGAAGTTTTTTTTACAGCCTAAGGTTCTTATTTTCCTTCCTTGATGATGATATAGGAATTGACTTGTGCACATAGTGAGAAAATCCTCCTAATGGAACCCATATCCCCCTCAAATTCCATACTCGTGTTACCCCCCATTCCTAGGTGTAAATAGAGTATATCATGTCTCATAGACCAAAATCAAGACAATGATCTTGACCATGATGATGATCAACAAATCAACATAACCAATCCCAATAGCCCCCCTCAAATTTCTCCGTATACTTCATATCAGCCAAACTCGTCACATCAAGTCAAATCAGTGTATAGGAGATGGTAAGCCAACATCACCATGAGGTATGTTAGTCTTTTTTTCATACAAGGTGTTGTGCTTAATTTATCAGGCATGTGAATGAGGATCATTGGTTTAAGTTGGATAATGGATCACTAGCTCAAGAAGTTATATTTGTTTCCTTATTTCACCTTGGTGGTTAGCATCTGTTCCCTAGTCCTTTGTTGTCACCTCCCAAGGAAAAGGGGTACTATTGGGGGGGCCTCACAAGGGTAACATTGTGTTTCCCCACCATACTTAACACCATACATCATGAATCCTGTAACAGTGCACTAAACTTGAGTAATGGGTCATGGTCCATTCTCTCATGAGAAGAGGGGCTTAAGGCCTAGAGCTTGATTGTAGTTGCTAAGAAAAAGAAGAATAAAAGAAGAATAATGATAAATAAAGAAATATATAATAGAAATGGACTCTCAAAATCCAATCCAAACTTGATCTCTACCCTTTCCACATTCTCCCTAGTCCCAAGTAAGTGATGTTATAGCTTGAAAACTTTTAAAGGGGACTTACAAATATGATAACAGGATAATAAAAAGGAAGAATAATGGGTTTGGGAAAATGTAGCGCTTAGAAAATGGTAACTCAAGAGAAATAACACCCTCCAAAAAGGTGCTCATAGAAATGGACTCAATGACACCATAAGGCATGAAGTAAGCCCAACACATATCATTATCACACTTACTCTTGAAGGGTTATTTTCTTTCTCTATTCTCCTGGGACATATCCCTCTACTTGGGTATTTCTTTTACTATTTTGGTTGGCACACCTAATAGGGTTTTATGAAGGTCCTCCCATATTCAAACTTGCTTGAAGGATGCCCCATAATTTCACTGAGGATGTTGTGCCTTTATTGAAGGATATGACATATGTGATGCAACAAATTAATTAACCCAGTATCTTGACACATTCATATGCTATCTCTCACATCTTCTAGACACATGGGATTGATTTTGATAGATATGGTCATGATGGCACACTTATGGGTAGGAATCCCATACTATGGATAATGCACCCACACATTACCTACCCATTTGATAAAGGAAGTTTCACTTAGTTTGGCTTGGAAAACATATAGACATGTGTACACCCTCCTCCATTGTGGAGATCATCCTTCACACATTATATGTTGGTCCCTTTTGATGATGTCATCATGTTAGGGTTTGATGGAGATTTTGGGGTTTTCCTGACACATGGACAACAGATGATGATTTAAGGTGGCATGGAAATTATTCAACCTTGCTTTCATTTTGGATGATGAAAAATGGACTTGGGAGGCCCTCCTTCACCTCTAGGAGGCTTTACATCACCACATGTGTGGTTTTATGATTTATATTTACATTTATTATTTTTGTAGAGGCTATTTTGGAGGGGTCGATCCTACTCATAACTTGAAATTATAATTTGTTTTTTGAAAATAACACTTGTTTACCTCATATAAATAGAGGGGGTTCTCTTTTCATTTTTATCATAATCACTTATCTCCTCACACAAGTGGGGACGAGCACTAGAAAAGTTTGCTATATTCCCTTCTTGTCTCTTGGAGCTCATGCGCACTTTTTGAAGGATGATTATTGGTGGATGCTTTACTTTCTTGGCCGATATATTGTTGCACTAGGGTTTCTATTGGAATAGTGATTTGGATAAGTAAGTGATTTTCTCTTAGTTCATATGTTTGTTCATGGTATAATTGTTAATTGCTATATTTTTGCATGTTACTTTGTCCTAGTAAAACCCTAGGAAGGAGACATAAGTATTTCTCTCCTTTAATACTTTTTCTTGTCCAAGATTGGTGAAAGAATTAAGAGATCTATTGTCTTACTAATATTCAAAGGCTTAAGGCCGAAGAGGATTTGCACTTTGAGTTTTCGATCTTAGTGATTTGATCCTTGGTTTAGGTCATCTAGAAGAGGGAAAATCACATCTAGGGTCCAAGAGGATTTGCACCCTAGAAATAATTTTCTTGAAGGTTTGACTCCTAGGGCCCAAGTGGATTTGCACCTTAGGGTTTGAACCTCATTATTATTGATTATATAATTCTTTATTCAAGTGTTTCATGCTTGAGTCCATTTTCCCTAGAAAATACAACAACACTAATCTAGAACTCTCCTTGTGGTGAAAAAAATCTTATAATTAGTATTCTCTCTCCTAAAGTTATTTCACTAACCCTATTAACTCTAACCCTAGAAAACAAATGATATTTATTGTTGTTGTTATAAAAAAATTCTACAACCACTAGGGTTTACTTTAATTGTTTCTTACTTACCTGGAATAGTGGCTAAAGATACTCAAAATTTAGATCTAGGAATTGGATGTTGTTGCACATTTTGAAGGCTTAATTTATATGCTAAATTGCTATATTTATGGGTACTTTTTCCTATTGTTGTTACAAAGTTGTTATACATTATCGTGTTATTGTAATTTGCAAAACAAAATTGGTTTATTTTCTTATTTAGTTTCTAAGAGTTCATTAATGAGTTATATAAATTGGTAATTTCCTATATTATGATTTGGATTGTTATTTGTCTCATACAAGTGAACGAATTAACTCGTTACATGTTTTACCTCTCCTAGACCTAGTCCTAACATTTAGGTGACCAATATAGGGGGTTGTAGGCTTGGTTAATCTTGTTATTTGATCCCTTGAGCTCAACAAGGAAGCCTCTCTTGTGTTGGACCCTCTTCCATCACTAAAACAAGGGAAATATCTACTTAGGTGACAGTGGTAGAAATTTCCAATTGTTACAGAAGATTGGGATATTGTGGAGGGATTTGCACAAGTACAAATCCTATGATAACAATCCCCATTCATAATAAAAGTGGATAAATCATAACATTTTTGGATTTCATTACGATTATTTGATACCTCCCATGGAACAAATATTACAACTAGTTTATAGTTTTGAAATGTTTTCTTTGTTAGATGAGTTTTTTTGGATATAACCAAGTTTTGGTTTCTGAAAAGGTTATACTATAAACCACTTTCCAAACAAATTGGGTAGCATTTTCTTACATGAAAATTCCTTTAAATCTCATGAAGATAATTTGATATGACCCAAAGGGGTAAAGCAGATAGAAGATTACATTGTGTCCAAAAAGAAGACAAATGAAATGGGTGTGTAGAGTGAAGGGAAATGATCAAATGTAAAACCATATCACCACCCTCATTACTAAGAAAGACTTAAATGAAATAAATAAGATTGATATCATCATTATCAAAAAAGAAGAGGAAATATTCATCAATATTCATTGAAGAGTGAATCACAAAACCACTCCTCAACAAGCTATTATCAGAGACTAACAACTACTACAAATTGGAGAAGTTACATAAATAATTCATGGAATCAAAGGAAACAAAATTATGCAACAACCAATGATCAAGGGTTAAGAACAAAAATAATTGATTTTGGATGTATGGATCATAATCAATGGAAAGAAGAAAGAAGGAACATAAGAAAATCATGTTAACTGGTTTCATCACATGTAAAGCCTTTAACTACAAAGCTTTGAGGAAAAAGATTTTTGAATGAGGGTACTATGATATGACACCAAAGGGGGGAATATATGGGGTTAATTGTACTTTTAATGCGTAAATTTATATATAATAGGGTCAGCATAATAATAAAGGGGGCACGTGTACAATGTGTGAATAGGTGTATATAGATATCATGTATTGATTATTAAGGAGATGTGATTTGTATGTATGAATGTATGTGGGTATTTGGAGGATATTACCCTATTATTTAAGGAGTTATTGTGTAACTCATATCTTTTATCCATATTGGAGTGTTGCTTCACAATCACGTTGGTGTACATGGCATGTACTTCTAGTTCTTATGATATCTTAAGCATTTGGTTCATAACATAGGTGCTACTTTTCAGAGAGATATGGAAATTTGATTCAAAGGTTTGATCAATAAGATTGAATTAGTTTATTTATATGATGTTACTATTTATTCTAGGAAAGTATCTTCCCACCTACAACACCTCAAACATATTTTTGAAAGATGGAGGAATTATGGTATTTCATTGAATCCCAAGAAGAGTATTTTTATAATCATGGAAGGAAAATTACTTGGGCATGTGATAAATAAAAATGGTGTAATCGTGGACCCTAAAAGTACCAAAACTATCACTTTGATTCCTATACCCCACAATAAAAAATAAATCAATGCAATATATTTTAAAGAAAAATAAATTTGTAAAAAGACTTGTTTTTTATTTTCCTAAAATCATTAAACCTTTGCAAGGATTGATCAATAAGGATGCACAATTCAAATGGGGTCAATTAGAAAAGGAATACTTTTAGAAAATAAAATGTGTTATTTTTGTTGCCCTTGCTTTAAGCAACCCAAATTTTGAACATGATTTATTTTTGTATTATTTTTCTTAAGATAACTCATTTGTTGTTTTTCTCACTCAAAAAGATCATGAAAATAAAAATTTCCCCATCTCCCTCATGATCACGAGGTTACAAGGATTTTGAATGAACTACAATACTATTGACAAGTAGGCCTATAATGGGGTTAAGGATATAAAACGTTATTATATCCTTAATAACCACATTGAAGTCATTGTCCCCCACCCAATTGTAAATTTAATGCTGGTACAAAAAGAGCAAGGGGAAAGAAGGGACAATTGGATGAAAACAATCCAAAAGTATTATATTGATATTAAACTTACAACAATTGCTAAAGGGTAATGTCTCTATAGGATTTATATTGAATCTCAATATCATGTTCATGAAGAGAAAGAAGGATGGGATAATGAGCTTGTTGTCTAGAGTAATGAAGTTATATACATTCCAGTCAATACTAATTTGTGGTAGTATGAAGTGAAATATTAGTTGTGGTGTGGATCAAATCCACTTACCTAGATGAAAAGTGAAGAAGACATTTAAGGTTAAAATCCACTCAATATCAACTAAATAATGGTGTCATGTTCATAAAAAATTATGATTGAGTATTACTAATATACCTAGAAGGTGATTATGATGAAAATGTCCTAAAATTCCTACATGTTGAACAAGTTGGTTGACACTTATTAGGTGAAACCATAGCCAATAAGGAATTCATATTTGATTATTACTTGCCTACTCTTTGTAGATATTCCCACTCTTATACTAGAAAACGTAAGTCATGTCAATTGTCTGTTGCAAAGGGAAAAAATTGTGTTATTCCTCTATAGCCAATGACAATTGATACACCTTTTGAGCAATGGAGATTAGAAATTATTGATGAAATCAATCCTAGTTCTCGAAAATGACATAATTACATTCTAATATAAACATATTATTTTACTAGATGGACAAAATCCATTCATTTGACCTAGGTGAATGAAAGTGCAATCATACAGTTTTTGGAACAACACCTCAAAATCAAGTTTTGTATTTTGTTTGTTCTAGTGTTTGATAATGCACTGTATTTTTATTCATTAAAACTAATTGAATATGCATTTGATAAAAGAATAATCATCCGATATTCAACCAATTAATATCCTTAGGGGAATGGGGTAGATAAGTCCACAAATAAAAATATCATTTGAATTATGGAAAAGACTATAGTTGACCATCATCTAAATTGACATAATGCTCTCTGGAATTCTATATGGGAATATTGAGTCACTCCCAAAGCTACTCTATGTGCATCTCCTTATTTTATGGTGTATGAGAAAGAAGCCATCTTTTCTTCAAGAATTTTCTTTCCTTCTCTTCAACTATCCCAATCAGCTACAGGGTAGAGTACCTTAGCCCTCCATAAAAAAATTGACACCTTACTGAAGTTGTTAGAAGAGAAGTATGAAAAAGAAAAACATAAATTTTGAGCGCATCAACAAATTGTTAAAATATGGTTTGAAAAACACTCAACAAAGAATAATGATTTTTATAATGAATGTTTGGTGCTTAAGTGGGACAAACCAGGTGAGCCAAAGGGTAAGCATTTGAAATTTAAACAACTTTGGGTTGGCCACTTTTGTGTATATGATTTTTTTTTTCTTAGAACTTACATATTGAAAAACATGGAGGGGGATATGGAACTTATCCCTGTCAATAGCCAAATATTGAAGAGATATTTTTTTTGGCTTCCTAGGGGTGGTTGACATGTAGATATTAGTCTTCATTTCTTTAGTCTTACTTTATGTTTCTTTATTGATTTGAGATTTGAATTTTTAGAATAGCTTTTATTATTATGAGTTTGTTTTAAACAAATTTAATTTTTCTTTAAGAATATGGTTTTCATTTCTTTCTTTTGAAAATATTTTTCTCCCCATGGCTTATATACTTGTTCATAAATTTTCTCTCTCTTGAAAGGGTTAAGTGCAAGTTCTTTTTAAGAGTGGGCACACTCACTGATCCTTGGAATCTCCCATATTATTCCTTGTCATAAATTAAACAAGAATATGTGAATAAATTTTCCATGCTACTTTAAAGTTAAAACAATGGTGGAATTGAGGTTTCCCTAGACAATTGAGTCTTGAAATATCTTGAAAATTCATTCGAGTGGTTAGGTTATTCATCGAACCTAGAGATATCATCCATTCACATTAAAGGAGCGCAGCATGTGAATTTTTTTTAGTTCGACATCCAAGGTTAAAAAATATTTGGGGGAATATTCTTATTTAGGCATGGACAATCATATCCTGATAATAGGAAATTATCCACATAAGTGTGTCAAATCCACTACTTACCCCATCCCTTATTAAAAAATGGAATGGGAAATGAAGTGTACTTTATAAAGGGGACATGCATAATTTTGTCAGGGATATGGACACACTCATTGGTAGTGGAGAAAGATTTATGATGATGGGTGACTCCACCAAGGAAATGGACATTGATGGATAGTGAAACAACACCACAAGAAAGTGAAATAACCACTCTTCTCAAAATATTCAACCCCATTTAAAGAAAAACCTTGTACTTATTACTATTACCTAAAACATAAGTGAAGCTTTAAAGGAAATCAACTTCACACTTTATATATTTAGGAAAATATGTTAAATCATTGAATTTTCATGATTGGGATACTATATGGGTTAATTATATGAAGGCATGACCTAAAGAATCCATTTGTTTAAATTAGGTATTATTTTTCTAAAATTATTACCTTTTTTCAAAAGGAATGAGTGAATAAGTGTTGACTCCGGGACTCTTGGATTCTCCTAGTGTATCACCATTTGTTTTTCCCATGACAACCACCCTAAATTTTGAGAAAAATGTGGGGCATGCCTTCGTATTTTCATTGTCCTGGGTATGCTTCCTTGTTTTTCACAATACATTGACTTTGATTCCTCCTTACTTTTATACATTTATTCATTCTATTGGATGGTTAAGCTAGATGGGATTTCATGTTTCACTTTTTTAGTTTTGACTTAGTTTATTTTCTTGATATTTACTCATCATTAAGGTTTTATTTATTTCAATCCTTAATTCTATTTGTTCAAACTCTTTTTGCCCCCAATTTCTAGATTGGGCTCGATCCTCAAGTCAAGCCACTCTTTCACTTTAATTATTACGCAAGTTCCCTAATTTGGAAATTGGTACCTATTTCCAAATGAAGGCCTTTGTCCACCAACTTTGCTTTGGAAAAGTATATATTTTGGATTTCCCCCAACCTCCAAATTGGGCTCTCCTTACTCTTCAACCTGTTCAATTTTTTTCTCCTCATTCAAGCTCTTCTTTAACTTTTGTTTGAATGTATCTTCCTTCCTTTCAAAATTTTCTTTCTATTTTTAAATTCAACTAAGTCAAATTTTTTTCTAAATTTCTATTTATAAATAACCCTCAACATCCAAATCAAGCCTCCTTTTCACTTGTTCATTGTTACCTTGCCCCAATTTGGAAATCAGCCCCAATTTCCAAATCAGACACTCTTTTCACCATTCATACCACATGAACTTTTGACCTTGTTTGATGTGCTTTTGTTTGACTTATCTTATTTTCAAACTTTATTATATTTTCTTCTTCAAAAACCATATTTACTTGATAGGACCCAATCTCAAAATTGGTCCCTTCAGTGACTAAAGTTTTGTAACCATTGTCGAATATAGTGATTAGCCCAAACTCTAAAACCAGGTCTTCCCTTTATGAATGTTAGTTAGACAAGGTCTTGATTTCTCAATTGGCCCTAATTTTGAGATCATCCTTCTTTCCCATAGCTCTTTCTTTGTACATGTGAAACCTTTTAAAGTTTTTATTGTAATCAAGACTGACCTTGAAAATTGGTCCTCCTCAATGTGAACTTGCGGCCCAATTTATGATCGGGGATGATTTCAAAATTGGGCCTGCCTTTGCCTAAAATTAATGATGAGGGGTCTCAATTTCTCCATTTGGCCACAATTCATATACCATTCCCCCTCCACTTTCAAACTATTCACACATGTGAAATATATTAAATCTCAAAGTGGGTTCTTTCAAGTATGTGGGTGACTTGTTCATGTGCAAACACCTTAAAGAATATCTTTATACATTGGAAAAATTCAACAATGTCATATGCTTGAATCACCACCTTTTTTAAAACATTAGTAATAAAATGATTTTCAAATAATGAATCAAAGTGAGTATGTACCATATATTATGGTTCAATGAGTGAATATTTGATATAGCACTTTGTTCCTCTTAGTAATTCTCAAAGACAAAAAACACTAAAAAAAAATTAGTTCAAACATTTAGGGGAATAGTTTCAATATCCGTCATATTGTATGCACACCTTATTTAACAAGTCCAAACCTATTATCATCCAAACTAGCACTTGTGCAAAGCCTTCACAAGGTGCTTGACTAGTAGCATATGGAAGCATTTTCCACTATCACCTAAGAAGACATTTCCCTCATTTTAGTGAAGGATAGAGATCCAACACAAGAGAGGCTTCCCTAGAAAGCTCAAAGGGTCCTATAGCAAGCTAAGGCAAGTCTACGACCCCCTATATTGATTTCTTTATTAGATAGGTCAAGGTGAAGGGAAAGGTCAAGATGAATTAGACAAAGCAAATTAATTTTGCACGTGTGACGGGTTTTTCTAGAACAATTAATGATGTTTATTAAGTTAGAAGAGTAAATTAAATGCCTCAAAACACTATCTATCAAAAGAAAAGAAAGGTTGTAATAGAACTTGAATAACGGATGATATACTTTAACATATAACAAGTTTATAATAGTAGTAGTAAATCATTTCTAAAATTAGAAAGAATGCAATGGAAGATATGCTAAATGTTAGGTAAAAGACTAACAAACCATAAGCTAATGATTGCTAAAATAAATAGCATGGAACTATGTTAAATAAATGCAATATACCTAATAGCTAGAAATGCAATTAATGCAACAATAAATGATGATAGATGGTGATTCTTAACAATAAATGTAATGGATTAGGTTAGGGATGATGCAATGCAAAAGCCCTAGACCTCAGAACATGGCATTGAGAGAGAAAGAGAACTAAAACTAGGGTTTCATGTAACTTGCAACAAGATAAAGACTAGTGTTGTCTTAAGTCCTTGGGAATTTGGAGTTAATGCAACCTAAAAGAAGGATAAAAGGAAAAGAAAACTCAAGGTTTAAATTCTATGGAGATTTACAATCACAAGCTCTAGCTCTAATCCTTTAAACATATAAGTTTAGGTGGATGTGCAATCACAATTCATAATTTCGTCCTATGTCTTATTTGACTTCTAACAAGGGATCAAGGGAAAAAAAAAGGTAAACCCTAGAGTAGTACAAGCACACGATCTAGAACTTTAACCAATAAAGACAATTTTAGGGAGATGTACAATCATAAGCCCTAAATTTAACCTAATATGCTTCAACAAACTTAAGATGAATGAAGACAAGGAAGGGGGTGCACAACTACAATCCTTTTGAGGGTTTCAAAAGAACCTTATTCAATGAGACCAAGATAACATGCAACTTATCAAAAAATTGATAGAGCATCTACTTAAAACACCATGAAGAAACCACAAATAATTGGAAAGAACACTTACTAGACAAGTTTTTATGCATGAATAAACCCTAGAATCATCAAACAAAACAAGAGAAACATCCACAAGATCAATCTCCAAGAGGTGTGCAATAGTACTTCATGATGAGAAAATAGTAAAATATGACAAGAGAAGCGATTCTCCACCAATGTGAGTTATGTTTAGAAAATGAGGGAAGTACTAGCATTTTATATGAGGAAACCCTAGTGCTTTACCCCTTAAAAGCCCCTAAAAATGTGAAATATCCATCATACAAGGTGGATGGTTCTAGGTTGAGCCCTAAAATATCCTCCAACATAAAGATAAAACAAAAATACATAATAAAAAAATCCCCTCATAAATGACACATGTGAATGTGAGATCCTCCAAGGGTGGTGACGTCATCCTTTAAAGGGGTAAAATATCCTCCAAATGGTGGTGATGTCATCTTTTTTTATAACATGCATATGGTAAGATAACATGGATGCATGAATAAAGAACTAAATGACATCAAATAAAGGAAATCCAATCAAAACCAGGCACACGGTATGACCAAATACTAATCCTACTATAATGCTACATGACAATTGAAAAGATAGGTCTAATCATAGAACTAGTGAATCCATTCTAGAATTTCAAAGTAAAAAATTCTACCTTTGTGATTAGTTATGAAACAAATAAAAAATACATCAAGAACAAATTAATTATGAGCTCATACAATCACTACAACACAACCAAATATAGAATCAAACTCATGAAGGTGTGGAGGAAAAAATACCATGTCGAGATGTGTCCCCACAAGCTTTCTCTACCCATCTCTTAATAGGACTATGATATAATGAAGGCTCATATGAAAAACACTTCAAATAATGGCCACTTTGTATTTCATTAATCCCCGAGGCTCGAGATGGAATCATAAGAAATATGAAGAATTCCCCTTGATTACTCAAGGAGAAATTGGATGAAAAATGGGACATGAATTTAGATCTTAAGAAAAACATTTTCTACCAACATACATCTTGTTGACCTTCTCTATGTGGTTGAAAATCCCTGCAACAAACCATAGTTTTAAAAAAACCTTGCCCCATAGATAAGTTATCATCAAAAACATAATTCCTAGTCATATCTTTAATGATATAGAAAGATGAGGAAAGGAAGAATGGAAATTTTTGCTATGAAATTCTTGTTGTCCTGGGTGAATCATGGCCTCATAAAATGTTCACCAATAAATGAGCATAAACATGGTTGAAAATATTCTTCATGGAATAACTCTGAGTGATCAAAATAATATGTATCACACCTTCTAGGATATGGATGGAAGTAATCATTAGAATGTTGTAATGGATCACTCCTAAATGGTTGAAATAAATTTGTGAACATATCATCTTCGTATTTCAAAAAAATTGAATCAACATTGCACATAGATGTGTGTTCTAAAGGAAACAATTATGCATTCTTGATTATAGAATCATCATTTATGTCATAAATGGGATCTCCATCAAAATTAAAGAAATGCATATCCCATCTGCGTCTTTCAATGTGTATAAAATCAGCAATACAATTGGCATGCTCTTCATTAGATGAAAAATTTATTATATCCAATGGTTCTTCCAAAAGTTCTTCACTTTCCAAGTCATGAAAGGATGTAGCATAGGAATCAAAAACTTGGGAGAGAGTATAACTTGCCATATTCTCATATTCATGTGAAGGATGGATGGAAGCTTGGGTGAATTCATCTTCATCTAATGGACAAGAAAATACCAACATCTCTTCTTCATGAGGAGTACTCTCAATAGGGCCTTATTCATAGACTTGGCATTCAACATGATGTGCTTCATTAAAGTCTTCTTCTTCAACGGATTCATGAGGTATTAATCTTCAAATCAAATAAGATAATTTCCAATTGAATGAATTTCAAATTATTAAGCGTCGTTGAGTGCACACTATGATTTCCTGCCTTCCTCTCCTTTCGACATGTAGTGAGGGAGAGGCCTCTCTTGTTTTGTTTCATGTACTTGGTGACTTTCATCGTGAACCTCTTCTTCAAGGTATTTCTCTTCAATCAAGTCTTTATCATATTCAATAGGGTTAGAAAAGAACCCCTCTTCTTGGAGATCCACCATAAGATCATGAAGAATATATTTGTACCTTTGAGATGTCGATCCCCAATGCTTGAGAAATTATTCAATGAAAATTATGAAAGAAGATATACTCTTTGGAATGAGAGAATACCTGACCCGATTTTGTTGTATTTATTCATAGATATTAAAAAATATATTATTAGCACATATTCATGTATCACATTTATGTCGGAAGTGTATTTAAAATTTTTACAACATATGTGACGGTCGAAATCATATCACCATCAAATTTTGGACAATTACCCCCCCAATCTGGAGAAAAGTAATTTGGGTATCCATAAAAATTATTAATATAAAGAGAAGGGAATACTTCATGAATTTCCCATGCTTCCATAATTTCATCGCTTGAGAATATGCAATATTATGCAGAAATTGAGAATAGGATTAAACCTCAAAACATATCATTGGAGTCACCAGATGAACTTGTTATAAAAGGCTCATCAAAATGTATGTAAGGAAAAGGGATTCTTCCCTTGATGGAGTCACTAGGAAAGCTATCTAAATAATGCTTTGAAGAAATCTTACCAACAAAGTGTTGAAGCATATACTTCATATATTTGAGAAGAATCACTCAATTCTCCCCAGAAATGGTGAAAAAATGTTAGCACCTTGTGCAAATCCTTCACAATGTGTTGACTAATGTAACATATGGAATCATTTTCCACCATCACCTAAGTAGATACTTCCCTCCTATAATACCCTTGTTTCCCCCAGCTTGTAAATATAGATATAAATTTCCAAAATACAGTGGAGACTAAATATGTGTGAATGTTGGATTTGATGAACCTTTTGTTATAAAAGGTAATCTATGTATTTTTGTTATTAATTAAATATGGATAGTGTTGCATAACTATTGAAAGGGGGGTTTTCCAAGATAGATCATGATGTTATGAGAGAGATGGTGAGGGGAACCAGAAATGGTTGAGATGACCCCCACCAAACCAATACCTTACTAGATTTAATTTCTCAGACCCAGAATAGTCCTTTGACCCAAAAATTAATTACCAGTCAGGCTCGCAGTTGGAAAGGCCTCCTCAAGAGTTAATGAGGAGATGGGAAGAGTACCCATTTGAAAGGCCTTCGGACCTGACCATAAGTTGGGGATTCAGACCCACACCATCTTGCTGAGGAAGGAAATAAAGGAGGTGATTTCATGGGAAGAGGAGATCTGTGAGGAAGCAGAGTCGAGAGACCAATCTCCAGAAAAGGGAAGAGCACTTACAACTCTCAGGTTCGAAGAAGAATTGAGAAACATGCTCGTTTTGGGTGAAAGAAGTTATTGGAAACATTTTCAATCCAAGATGATAAACGAGGATGATGAGTGAGTGTGGAAGTACTCGTTGCAGAACCCCTTGCTTGGTACAGAGAAAACAATTTCCTAAGTTCCTGTGGGAGGAGGAGAGTAACCTTCATCCCCGACTGTCGATGATAAAAAATAAAGATTTTATCTCATATCATCATGGTATAGCTAGGGGGTTCCTAATGGTAAATATGTTTAGGAGTGGTTGTGCCTACGATTGGGTGGAAAGAGGCACCCCTTTCAATAGCCGCTTCACAATTTTTGGTTTCTGATAAGTATTTTCATACCATGTCTACTAGAATGGAAATGATTATTGAACATACATGTCTATGAATAAATTATGTATTGAATTATTAAGGTAGAAATGTACATTGTTTTTCTATGAACCCATGCTTTTGAATAGTCTTTTTTTTGCCTCATCTTAGCAACTAGAGAGTTCTAGAGAGTTTTGGGATGTGGGTCTACAAGAGAGTCATGGTAGGGTCAACTAGAATACATATGTCATGCCGACCTATCGAATTTACCTTCGCGGGAATGTTAATTTCGAACTCTATGGAAGGAGGGTGCCTCCTTCAGAACCTTCACATGTATGACCGAGGGTTGATGCCCATGGCCTTAGCCAATTCACAACTAAGAGTTAAGCATGTAGACCATGAGAATTATCAGAGGAGCCATATGAACAAGTTCTAGGAACCCTGCACTAGGCTCGAAAGGAGATAATCCTTTCTAGATTTAGAATTTGGGGAGTTCGAAGCTCCAGGGTGTTATGGCCTTACCACTTGAAAATAGGTCGAAGGAAACTTGTTGCTATGATTACCTACGAGGTCGATCGACATGTGGAAGTGCCCCTAAGTGTGACAGATGGACTTTTCCCATCGTTAAATCTTGACCCACTTACCAATCACGAAGTAACGCGAGTCGTTGATCCGAGGGAAATCAAGAGTCTCCCTAACCATTGTATCTATGCCAAGGTCAGTCTAACGTTCACTACTTTTTAAGAACATAGGTTTCATAGAACCAAAGTCCTCAAACACTAAAGTCACAAATTGATGTGAGTCATGGATCTGGGGATTCCATTGAGGACCCCTCTTAATCGTCTAATCAACCACTGGAGAGACTTGCATACAAAACTTCGGCGAAGTCCTACTTTGGGAGAACGAAAATGTGATAATGCCAAAAACACCTAAGGCCAGAGCTACAAACTAAAGAGAACCATAAATCTAGGTACACTTCACAATCCCTCCTGTCTGTTGGATCCATGTTGCGGTCAGTCTGGCATTGACCACTCTGGGAGAAACGGGGTTGTAAGCGAGTGAAATGCTTCTAACATTTAACTCGTGAAGTCATGTGAGCCATAGATATGAGTACGTTGTGGGGTCGTTCCCAGCCATTAGATCTATACTGTGGTCAGCCTAGCACTGACCACTCTAGGAGCAAGGAGGAGGTCACACAAAGGATCCCTCAAACACCGAAGTTACAAAGTAACGGAGGCCGTAGATCAATGGATCTACATGGATTCTTCTTGACCATTATATCTAAGGGAATCAAAAGTATATCAGTTTGGAGTGATGTGGCACACTAATGTCACCCAGGGTGACATGGAACCATGTTTGACATGCCACATGTCACTTGTATTTGTACGTTTTGAACACCCTATGTGCCCATTAAAATGTGGCATGTGTCACCCTTTGAAGGGGCCATGTGTCATTTTTTTTTCTTTCCATGTGTCACACCTCCTGACACATATTCGCTTGGATTATTAACGGGTGGAGTACTTGGGACCCACATGTCCTTGCCTCTGTGTTTAATACACCACCACATGTAAAGGTGGGCCCTTCGGGAGTTTGGGACTTTGGGACTCTTAAGGTTAGGGGTGCATTGTTGTAGATAAATCAAAAGGCTCGAAGGTCAGAGCCATGTGGAGAGATTTCAAGCTCCTTTGGGAGTTTAGGATTTTGGGACTTCGGAGGATCTATGCGTAGAAAGGAAAAAGGGCGTTCAGTGTCGAAGTGCCAAATGCCGAACTCCCCTCTAGCTTAGGTGTTAAATGAGGATCAAATCTCATTGTTGGATTATATGGTGGATCGAATTCCACTGTGGATGTAGAAATTTGGAGATGGTACAAATTAGATAGACCCACATGGGCACCACGTGGTCCTTGACTAATAACACCCACAGAACTTCGAGAGGCCATAACTTGCAATCCATAACTCGGATTTGAGCCTGGTGGTAGTCGTTAGAAATCTACAGGAGAGTGAAAGAGGATGAAGACCTCAGATAGAGGGTTCAAGGAAATTAAGGAAGGAAATGTTTTGATGCCCCATCCCTAAAAAATCTACCTAGGGTTCGAGTGTGTTACAAATTGGTATTAGAGTAGGCAACAACACTTGACCTGCTTGGGCTCATGAATGATTCACATAAAAATATTATTAGAGAACTTTTAGGGGTAACACTGTATCTTACCCCATTTCTAAGAGGTTTATTTAAACCTCTACTGAAGGAAGGAATGAAACTTTATGATGTTGTATATGTTTTGAAAAATATGAACGGTGTGTTGATTCATAAACTAGTAGATCATTAACTAACAAAAAATGTTTTATCAGCACTCAAGCAGTCAGTTGACCGCTAGAAAACTACACCATAAAGGATGGTGGCACACCATGAATTGGGGGAAAGATCCCACAATAGAGAGGAAGAATCTAATGAAAGGAGGGTGATGAAAACCCCTCCAGATTTGGCTGAAATTGTAAGAAGCCTCATGGAAGAATTACAGAGTTGTAAGGTTGACAATGAAAGGATGATAAAAGAGAAGGAGAAGCAAACTGAAATTTACACAGTCCTACCACAAATCTTATGAGATATACAAAGGCAGTTGCAACATGGATCGACAACCAATATTGTGGAGAGACATTATACTAAGAAAACTCAAAGTCCACCTGAGATACAAAATCATGGTCTTGAAAGTGGCCACACAAGGAGAAGCACCTCAAAAAAGGCCCAACATGGAGTCAAGAGACACTCATTGGAAGAATCCTTTGGTGAGGAAACTGGCAACTTCAAGGGATCTTCTAGTATAAAAACTAGTTCACATTTTCATAGGATAAGAAAGAAGAGGAAACATTCCAAGAGCCATGACCCTGAAGAGTTTAAGAAATCCAAACCACCCACTTTCGATGGAAATATTAATAAGGGGGAATAAGCAGAAGTTTGGCTACTTGGCTTGAAGAAGTACTTCAGAGTCCATGACTACTCTGAAAACTTAAAGGCTCGAATAACCATTTTCAACCTAAATGGAAAGGGATCCATTTGGTGGGAGGACCTTAGGAATGTGAAAGGAATCCATGAGAAGGACTTGTCATGGAAACAATTTGAGAAATAATTCAAGAAGAAGTATTTGTTAGAGAAATACTTCGATGGGAAGATGAAGGAGTTCTATGAATTCAAGTTGGTACAACTCACAATAGATGAATAGATCAACAAATTCCTTGAGTTTATAAGGTATGTCCCCTACATAAAGGATGAAAAAGTAAAGATGAAGTGATTCATTAATGGATTACCTTAGTCCTTCTAGGACAAAATTGAATTTGATGAGCCAAAGAACTTACAAGACACTATCTGGAAGGCAAGGTATTGCTATGATAAATTCAAGAATAATACATAACCACATGAGGATTGGCGGAAGAAAAGTAATTCAAGATTCAAGAAGAATGGGTTTAAACCCTCAAGATTTAAGAACCATGAGAAAGTTTCTAAGATGAGCCTCCTAATAAAAGCATATATCAGCAAAATTTCCCATCTTAGAGTGGAAATAAACCATATGACAGTTGGATGATGGAATTGGATACGAAGCTCAATGAGAAAGTTATGTAGCCAGAGTGACTGAATGCTAGTGTTGACTTCTCCTCTATACTTGGCCTCTACTAACAATAAGGAAATCATTGACTGCTTTTTACTCAACCAATAGATGGGACTAGATCACATACTAAGAGTATACCCAGAGGTGGACTTGTGATCTATTTTATCACTATACCTATCTAAATTTGTGAATCTCATGAGATCAAATGTGTAACTTGTTGCATAGTGAATCCCATAACTGGTGGTTCAATAAACATATCTAAGGATGTGCTTAGTATCTTTCCAGTGTAGCTCATGTGGCTCTTCCATGTACTTGGAAATTTACCCTACTGCATATGAGAGATTTGGTCAGGTTTGGGTGATATACAATAGGCTCCCCACTAGTTTTTAATACAAGGTGTTTTCCACCAATGGTGTCTCCCCACCATCCGCAAGCCTTACCCTAGAAAATAAGTGTGTGGTTGCAAACTTGTAGTCGCACATGTGGAATCTAACCAATATATCCTTGGCATACTTAGTCTAGGACAAATTGATTTCTAAAGCATCTTGGTTGATCTCAAGACCAAGGAAAAATTGAATTGGGCCCATGTCTTTCATAGAGAACCTGTCATGAAAAATGTCTCTAACCACAACAATTGTTGAGGAAAAACTACATGTGATGAAGAGGTCATCTACATATAGAACTAAGACCAATAGAGATTTAGAGTTCCTCAAAATATAGAAATTGGAATCTGATTTACATCTAACAAAATTTTGAGTGAGGAAATAAGAATCCATCTTAGCGTACCATGCTCTAAGAACCTACTTGATTCCATAGAGTTATTTTTTTAGTCATAGTATTGGAGATGAGTTATGGATGTACCCCTGAGGCTAATCCATGTAGATATCCTCTGAGACATCCCCTTGAACTAAGGAATTCTTCACATCCATCTGGTGAACTTATCACCCCCTGGTTTCTGCAATGACAAGGGCCAATCAGATGGAGTCCATATTTACATCTGGAGCAAAGGTCTCATCATAGTCAATCCCATGGATTTGTTGAAATCCTTTGGAAACCAATCTTTCCCTATACCTTATGAATTTTTCATATGCTACCTTATTGGTCTTGTAGACCCATTTACATCTTACAAGCTTCCTATCTGAAGGATGTGGAACCAAGTCCCAAGTCGGGTTCTCAATGAAGGAGTTATACTCCTCTACCATAGTTGCTTCCCAAAAGGGATTCCCTTCATCCTCTGCATAGTTCTGAGGGTCTGAAGCTAGAGAAATGTAGAAATTCATGGGAATCACTAGTTTTGTAGTTGTAAGTGCATGAGGTGGCTCCTCAAACTAGGATTTTTTCCTCCTTGGATCCTCTAGATCCCCCACAAGATCACCTCCTAATTGTAAGGTGGAATGTTCCCACTTGATAATCTATTATGGCTCATTGTTTCCATCCTCATGATATTTTCAATATGATTTGGAAATCATATCTAAAATATGATATGAATGGGCTGATGCATCATCTCAAATGTTTCATATAGGAGGAAGTACAAAATACGTCTCTATATGTGGCTCCTCATGTGCATGCATGAGACTTTCCTCATACTGAACACTCCACTCGATCATGAGTTTGTTTGTTGAGGTATATATCAACTTATAACCCTTCACACCTTAGGGATATCCCAAAACATGCATGTTGTTATCTAAGTATCTAATTTCTTCCTTTGTCCATAGGGCATGCGGGCCCATGTGCATGATCGAAAGATTCATAAGTGGTTGAATTTTGGTTTAATATTAGTCCAAGCTTCAAAAGGTGTCATATCTATCACATATCTATGAGGAGATATTTTTAATACGTAATTACCATAGTTAAGTGCTTCATCCCAAAGATTGGAGGAAAGGGACCTGGCATGCAGTATGCAACTTTCCATCTCTTAGAGAGATCGGTTATTCCTCTCAGCTACCCAGTTTTTATGCGAAGTGTACGATACTATGTGTTGTAACTTTATTCCTTCCTCATCACAGAGATGTTGTAGATACTTTTTTACATAAC